>JAPIVC010000348.1:0-122500 GCA_030586385.1 Camponotus fellah
ACAACGTAATATAATATATATCTAATTTGTGTTTTTGAGTAATGGAATCGAAATCTAATGATATATATATATACACTATATATTATTATATATATATTACTTATATATACACTATATATTTATATATTTATATGCATGTATGTATATGTATATATATATATATATATATATATTTATATATTTATATATATATATATATGTATATATTTATATATATGTATGTATATATGTATATATTTTTTGAAATTAATAAAAATTAGTTTTTATTTTGTCTATATTAGAAACGTGATAAATATGTATGTTTCCTTAATTTTAAAAGCGAAGAAATATTTTTATAGAAATATTTCTTATTAATTACGATTAAAAATATTGGATTCGTTTAAAAAGCATATATAAATGTGTGCTACTTGGGGCATCATAGCATATCTTAAAGTTATTTGTTGACGACAGCCATGTGTTATAAAACGTTTCGTCATCTATTAATACTGCGTAATTAAAGGTTAACTGTCCATTTGATATTAATGCAATGGGAATGAAATCAAACTTCAAATGTTTTCTCGAAAATATTATAGTTCTAAGAAGTGACATATAAGAGATAACATATTAAATCCAATAAATATTATTGTTATATGTATTATCTAACTAATATAAATAACTCAGTTAATGAAGAAAAAAAATTGCGGATGGATATGCATGTATTAATACTTAAATGTTTGTTTTCTTACGATATTTATTAGATATTCAAGATGTGTACTTTTATATTTTATATATTACATAAGATCTCCACTTTTTAATGTAATAATAAATATTTTGTAAATTCATAAATGTTAACATATAATTATAATTTTCTTTTCAAGCTTCTTTTATATTATGTTTTGGAGCTTTTTCCTATTTCAAACTGTACATATAAATCTTTGTACATACATATATCATTGCTGTGGAGAGAATAAATTTTTATAAATTTTATTTAAATGTTTTTATAAATTTTATAAAATATTTAAAAATACGTCTATTATTATGTATGAATTTGAAAATATAGAATTACTTATTTAACTATTTTTAAAAGTTATTCTTAACATAATTATTTTTAGTTATTCTTAACAGAATTATTCTTTATTATTCTTAGCAGAAGTTTCTTTAATAATATAAAAATATTTTTGAAAATAAAAATGTTGTATATCATTTAATATATGAATAGACTGAATAAGTCACAAAAGGAGATCGGAGTATTATAAAATTATTTTCAAAATTATTTTCGTAATTAAAATGTTTATCACTTTTTTGGAAAAAGTAATTGATTTATAGCGGGAGAAAGAGAGAATTTGATGGGATGCACTAATGCAAACTGTGCATTTAAAAATTGTTGTATATAAAATTACAATAGTATAATTAAAATAATAAAATAATTAATATTATAAGATTTTTATATTATATTATATTATATTATATTATATTATATTATATTATATTAAGTATATTAAGTTAATGTTAAGTAAAATTATATTATATACATTATTATATTATAAGATTATTTAATGTAAATAACGATAATAATAACTCGTACATTATATTATAAGATTATTTAATGTAAATAATGATAATAATATCTCGTACAATTATTTTATTTATTTTAATTATTTATGAGCTATTGGAAATTTGTATTTATTTATATTACTAGAACTATTAGAATTATACTAAAAACGCTATCGCGTTGATGACGTATTGATTTAAACTGCATTATATGAATCACAGAAAAAAATCACAGATATCACTTTTTTTAAAATCCATTATTACTTTCCTTATAATTAAAATATCTTTTTATATAGTAAACGTGTCTCTTATGCAAAAAAAAAGATACTCAGAAATAAATTAATATGAAAAGTTTAATAAAATTTATTAAACAATTATATATTTTATATATATAATTATTTTTATTTATATAGAATTATTTTTGTTTTATATATGTAACTATTTTGTCAAATAATTTTTAAAGATTGTAATTCTTTTTAAAATAACGCGAGTGTCTTCGCGGAGAAAAATAAATTACATCGGAATGCAGTTAATAAAACGTCATGGCAAGACATGATCAGATTAGTCATTCGACATCAGTTACTACTGTGATCGCTTAAATCCATTATTACTTTCCTTATAATTAAAATATCTTTTTATATAGTAAACGTGTCTCTTATGCAAAAGAGAAGATACTCGAAGAAATAAATTAATATAAAAAGTTTAATAAAATTTATTAAACAATTATATATTTTATATATATAACTATTTTTATTTATATATATAGAATTATGTTTGTTTTATATATATATATTATATATATATATATATAACTATTTTGTCAGACAATTTTTAAAGATTTAATTCTTTTTTTAAAGATTTTAATTCTTTTTGGAATAACGCCGAATATATCCGCAGAGAAAAATAAATAAATTATTGTACCACAGAATGCAACTAATAAGACGTCATGGCAACACATGATCTGATTGATCGTGTTGAAATCTTATTACAATAGTCAGTTACTCAGTCAGTTTACGACAAGTCAGTTACTATTGATCGCAACCCAAAACGCATTATCGCGTTGCTTATCGCTTATTTGATTCAAACTGCATCATACCAATATCACAAAAAATTGTGTATAAATAGTGGATTTTGAAAAGTATATGTAGTAACAATCGTACGAACTAATTGTCATAATTACATTTATAATAAAATCAAAAATATAGCAAATATTTAAGTGAATTCGATTACATGCTGCGTGCATTTAAATGTGGATGAAAATGTTACAAGATCTGTAATTCTATAATTTTTTGATCGTTGTAATTTGATTGCGATTATTATCTTTTTATCGTCTGCTTTTGTACTATAATAAATTAAAAAGGAAAGCTGATAATAATTACATTCCAGTGTTCGCGCGATATAATGAAATACAATAAATATGTATCATTTCGCAATTGTTCTGCTAAAAAAAAATAGAAATTATTTGCTTACAAAGAATTTCCTAATTTAATCTTAAGATGTATATTATCGAGATGTATATCAGAAAAAGAAATCTAAAATCTAAAATAATATTAGAAGATAATAACTTTCGTTAAAACCGTTTCAAGGAATTTATTAAAAATATATGTACATATATAAATTAATATTAATTCGATTAACTCTCAGAATTAGTAAAGTGAGAAAAATAACTAAAGACAACTGAGGATTCAACGGGAACTGATTGAGTGCACATGTTTATGACAAATGCAAATTATGTTCGGAACAATTTTATGTGTTTTATTGAAAGGTTTAATATTAACAAAGGCAACTATTATGCCGAATGATTATACTTCAAATAGCCTTCGAAAAAAAAGTGATTTCATGTGTTCGGATTTAAACACGCAGGTAAGAGATATTTTTCGCTTGATTAAGAAACAATCAAATGTTATTCCAGCTAGTAGTGTGACTAAAAATTAATGATAATAAATTATATATTTTTTTTAAACTCCTGTCCATGAGTATATATAATTATATGCACATATTCTTATCGAGGCATTATCGGTTTATACTCTCGGTTTATACTATCATTTCCAGGATTTGTTTGTTAAAAATATAACGACAATCGAGAAAAAACTTGACAAAGTTATAAATAAATAAAAGAATTCATATAATTTCTATGATTAATATTTAATAACTGTAAAGATACAATATTTTTAACCTTTTTATTCCTGAAGTACAAACATTAATATAACTTTTTTAATAATATTGGCAAATTTTTTAAAAGAAATTTTAGTTACTAAAATTGAGAAGAATTAACTAACCCCAGACAGCACACAGATATCTATAAAATATTCTACAAATATCCTTCAAGGAGATTGAAAATATCCATAAAATGTCCGTTTTATGTTTCTCAAATATACAGTGGATATACATAGCATATCCAAATATGAAATTGGTGGACATAATTTAATCCCTGACGTGTCCAAAAGGTATCCGATGGACATCTAATGGACATAAATTAGCAATAGCAGATATACAAAAACTTTATATAAAAAGGAGATGAAAAAGGGGTTACATACAAAATTTGAATTTACATATTAAAAAGATGAAATATATATTTTTTTAAGCAATACTTTTATTAAAGAAAATTTATATCACATACATGTATATTAGTGCAATATCACATATTATTTAAATGTTACTTTTATTGCACGGATGATTATAAAACAGATAATTAAAAAAAATGTGTATTATATGTGTGAAAAAAGAACAACCTTTATGATCTAAACATATCATAATTTCTAAACAAAACATATATATTTCAATCCCTAAATAATAATATAATTTATCTATTTCATATAAAATTTTACATAGAAATTTTATATAAACGTTTTATTTATAATTTATACTTGCATATTGCATTTTACATCTTAAATAGATAATGAAAAATTATTTTCGTTTAGTTGCCGGACATTTACTTGTCCGACTTATAAAATCAATTTAATATCTGAAATCCGTGCTTTTAGATCAGAAATTAAATTGAACAATACATTTTTAATCTTATTTGTTACCTTTTGCAAACTTTATATAATTCTCATAACTGAATCTTAAATACGAGAAAGGTAGCGCATCGCACGTCGCGTAGCAGTAAATGAACGAATTAATACATGCTTGCGTGATCGCGAGAAACTTTGACCTCCAATACGGGACATCTTGTGAACATCCAAATATTGACCGTTAACAAATGTCTTAAATCGGATGTACGATAGACGTTTATTTTATGTCCATGGACGTGCGGACGTAAAATGGACATAAAATAAATGTCCATAGAATGTCCTGTGCTGTCTGGGACCCATCATGAGAAAGAATCAAATTGACTAAATTGATTCTTCTAGTTAGACTAAATTGTTTTAATAATTGCCAACAGCTACATTTTCGCTTGTACTATTTGCTAAAAGCTGTTATGAATCCTCATTGACTCTTGTTAACCTAATGATTGATTTTCTTTTTAATATGAATTATGTTTGATGTACAAGATATCTTAAAATAAATAAATGAAAAATAGAAATTACAATATGAATAAAATACATCACATTCAATATATGTATATCATTTAGGAATCATACACTGAAAAAATTGTATTCTTAAGAACATGCCACTTATCTTTCGAATATAGCACCAAGGAGATCTCCTCTTGGCCCCTATTTTAGTATATATTCTAAAGATAAGTGGCATATTCTTAAGTTGAGAATATAATTTTTCAGTGATATCAAACCGATATTATTAAGCAAACATAAAACGAGTGGCAATTTTTTGTTCAATTTTATAATGTATATAATTTATTATTAAAAGAAACATCAGAAACAACCACTTCAACGATATTCACATAATTCTTTTCGTATGTTATACTTTATGAAGGATATTTCAATGTCCGAGAAAAGTGATCATCATATGCTAAATTTCAAATCTGACCGGAGTCATTCTGATAATACTGTGAGAAATGAGCGAGAAGTCGATGAAATTACACTTGCAAATACTTTTATCATCCCAGAATCTATCGGTAAGTTGCAGAAAATGTATATAATATTAATTACAAAATCTATGACGAAAAAGTGTAAATATAATTTAAATTCAAGAGAGAGTAGAAATCTAAAAATTTCTTCTAGTTGTAAGAAAAATATAAATTCTAATTCCGTCCAAAAAGAAATAGAAAAGCATAATATAAACATAACATTATACATCAAAATTGTCATGAGGTAAAGTTTAAGGTAAAGTCAATTTTATTAATTTGCTTCATTTCAAAGCAATCGCATATATTATACTTCTAATTTCTTAGGTTACAAGAATTTTCGAAAAGTACTTCTCATTTATTAAAAATTATTTATTCATTTCTACCATAAATTAACAATTACTTTCCTAATGAACTTAAATGACGCAAAAAATTCTTATATTATTTTTTTAAAGGTCAATACTGTGCTAATTTTCATATTTTATAGTTTACATTTATTTTTTTCTGTTATCTTTTTTCTACCTTAGTAGAAATTTTGATCGAGCGTTTGTATGGCCTTGACCAGCGTGCCACATTGCCACTTAAGGAGCTGGCATAACACGCTGGTAAGCGCCATCCTCGAAATCGTCACGGTTTGCCCGCTGGCACCACATTAAAATGAATTTTATATGTTGCTAACGTGGCATTATGGTCGTAATATGGTATTGTCATACGCAGATGCGGAATTACTGTAGTATAGCGTAATATTGCTTTACAAAAAAATACTATTGAACTATTTGATTATTAATAAAAAAACTTCCTACACAGCACCAAATCGCGTAAAAATATTACTAAAATTGGAAAAAAAATTCTGAAATCCAATAAGAAAAAAATTTTAAATTCCATAAAAAATACACATTATTAAATAATTTTTTTTAAAATTAGTTTGTCAGAAATTAAATTAAATTAAATTTATAAAAAAATCAAAAGGAAAATAGCATAAGAGTCAATGCGCGATAGGTGGAGTGCAGAGTAACAACAACACTTCTCTTTTTTTCAATATTAGTTTATTAAAAACTGTTATTATAATAACAAAAAGCGAACGTTTCGATCATCTTTTGATCCTTCTTCAGCGCGATATTAACATTATATATTGCAATATACGAGGTGTGTTCAAAAAATAAGGTGACTTTTCAAATTTCGCGGGTTAGGTACGTTCGATTTTTAATTTTTTTTTTTCTTATGTTGGTACACTCGTCCCGAACATATGTTCACAGTTTCAGCAATATAGCATTTTTTGTTTGTATGTGAGAGACATAAAGGTTAGAACTGTTTTGCGTGTTCCGCGATCTGTTGCTGTCGAAAAAATGGATCAAAGAATTTGCATTTGGCCAAAACCAACACTATAATCATGCCTCAACCACCATATTCACCGGACTTGGCCCTCTGCGACTTCTTTCTGTTCCCAAAACTCAAACGACCCAAAGACGGAGGTTTGCCACGATTGAGGAAATAAAGACATCGCTGAAAGAACATACCAAGGACATACCAAAAAGTGCATTTCAGAAGTGCTTTGAAGACTGGAAAAAGCGCTGGCACAAATGTATTATATCTGAGGGGGGTTACTTTGAAGGGGACAAAATAAATATTGATGAATAAATAAATATTTTTTGAGAAAATTACAAAGTCACCTTATTTTTTGAACACATCTCGTACGTGCGTTACATTAAACGAATTTATTTTTATAATTTCCTGACGCGTAAGTGACGCTAAATTGCATCCCACGGAGATCTAGCAAGCACTCTGCTTCCAACAGTCAATTAAATATATTATAGTTATACTATGCGACGTCACAGCACATCAAAAGATGATCCAAAACGTTCGCTTTTTGTTTTAAAAAAGAAAGAAGCGTTGTTGCTTCTCTGAGCAACTACCGCGTATTGGCTCTTATGCCATTTTCTTTTTGATTTTTTGATTATTTGAGTCAAGTCTCTAATTATTAAATTTAAATTGATAAAATGATGTTACGAAGAAAACGCGGTTCACTCTCACACAATCAGAGAGCCAGGACTCTCTAATCGTGTACGTATGAGCAGCGTCCTTTTTTTGGCGATACTACTCATAAAAGAAAAAAATATATTTTAGATCTCATGTGTACCAGTCCTTTATACACACTTCATAAAAAATTGAATACGAGTTTAGTTAAATCTGGTGTTGCTACATTGCGGCTAGTGAAGAAACACGTGTCATATATTGTGTTCTTTTTATGTTATCTTTTTTGACAAAGCGAAAAAATATCTGAGCATATGACGTGATGCAAGTATGGATCGCATCAGAAACCCAGTCAAATCCAAATCTGCAGCCGTTTAATTTTATAATAATATTACGCTATTTATATATCGGTCGCGATCATGATTCTGGTGTAGATCTTTTCAGTTTTTGAAAATAATGATGTGACGTAGCAAACATATATGACGCACCTGTCCGGGAGTGGAACGCGAGCCGCCTCCGACGCTTGCTAGCGTCGCGACGCCTTCCCGAAAACCCGAAAATCCATCTAGGGGAATCGAACTTTATGGGATTTAAAATCTATTTAACCTTTTAAGGACGGGGATTTTTACATTGAAATTGACCTTTTTTTTACACAAAATTTGTACATAAAATCAATTAATTTCTCACGTAGCATATCCGATCAAATTGCTGGTCGATATAAGTCCCGGCCGTAACGGAACGTCCACTGTAAAAAATTTAGTTTGACGATTTGAGGGTGTTTTCCTACATAATTTGATGCGCTGAATACGAAAAAAATTGTGAAAAAAATCTTGGAAGCATACTTGACCTTGAAAATCGCATTTCAAAGTCAAATTTATTGTTGTTGCTATTTCGGCCCCAAAATTCAAGATTAAATTTTTTTTTGTTGCTTTTTCGGCCTCAAAATTGGTATACCCACGTTATAATAATTATAATAATAATTATAATAGTAAGAAATCCTCCACAAGAAAGAAAAAACCAAGTGCTAACCTGCTAGTAGGAACTAACGATAATTTCAATTTTCGGTCTTACATTCACTTTGAAGATGATTTTTGCGAGACGTAATACTGTTTTTTTCGTGTTCAGTGCATCAAATTACGTAGGAAAACATCAAATATTTTGTGTCCTATGGGTGATCGATATTCCGATTACTCCCGTCCTTAAAAGGTTAAAGGCGATAGACCGAAGGCGAATTAAAGCACCGAACATCTGTGCCGATAAGTCATACGCGCAAAAACTGCACGACCGACGTGTCGCAAAAACGCACGCGATAAGATTTCGAGAACGCGCCGAACACCGGAACCTCTCAACCGCGTTTCGCACGGAATTATAATTAGCGTTCAAATTATTGTTACCGTATCGCAACTGACCTACCTGATCCGAGGCATTTACATAATCAAATTAGGCGCAACGCTCGTAACGGTCATCCCGTCTAAAAGCGAGTAAATCTTGTAGATTGACAGCAATTTAAGCCGCGACGATTTATCGATTTCACGCGTGGATATTGAACCATTGCGCTTTAGACGCGCTTACGGCGCTATCAATAAACACACACACACACACACACACACACACACACACACACACACACACACACACACACACACACACACACACACACACACACACACACACACACACACACACACACACTTGTACACCACAAGCACATGAAATAAACATTTGTTAACATATACATACACGTCTTATTCTCTTTACCTGGATCCGACGGCTATCCACATATCAATGGTAATCGGGAAAAATCGTATATTACATATAATTAAGATCATAAGTAAAAAATAATAATAAGTTATTATATAATTATAAGAATTTCGAATTTTTATTACATATAAGTTTCTGTTTCTGTTAAAATAATGTTTTATAATGAGTAAAATAATTATATATTTTTTAGAATTTTATATCGCGTATCATTCAATTGGACGAATAAAGAATATGATATGATCAAATATTATTTTGATGAAAAAAACGTGCAAATTGGTCAGATAAATTCATTCCTTTGCCAATTTCATCTCAAGATTATACAACAATTGATAACATGAATAATGAGGAACCGTTAATTTACTGGATAAGTGCTTATCACATAATTCTAACAAACACTAATCTTTCTATGCAATACGATTTTGCACTCGAAAAACATAAATTTCATGCTACTATCTATGACGATTGACAAAACAAACATTTATATTTTAGCATATAATGTGCTTGAACATACTTATCATATCTATGTTTCCGAAAAGAAATACGCAAATCTCAAGAACGTAAATATAGACAAATATGTTGAAAAAATAATAGGCTCAGATACATATTATTTAAATAGAATTTACGCTTTTGATAAATCTTTACAATCAATTAAGTAAATAAAGAATTAGGCTCTGTTACGTATTAACAACATGATACACGAGAAACGAGCGATTAAAAGCCAACGCGGATGGTAGTGCGTAAAATTTTATTAAAGTTTAATTATTCGCGAGAAACACGAGACTTATGCATATATTTTACTTGGTGCATTAACCAAGATATAGATTCTCATTTTTGAGAATTCTATAAAAAACCCTCTTTACCCCCCCTGAAGTGATGTAGAGAAAAATATCGTATTCGATTCCCGATTCAGCGACTTCGCCCCGATATTTTTCTCATCTACATCACTTCAGGGGGTTAAAGAGGATTTTTTATAGAATTCTCAAAAATGAGAATCTATATCTTGGTTAATGCACCAAGTCAAATATATGCATAAGTTTCGTGTTTTTTGCGAATAATTAAATTTTAATAAAATTTTGCGCACTACCATCCGCGTTGGCTCTTAATCGTTCGTTTCTCGTGTATCATGTTGTTAATACATAACAGAGCCTAATTCTTTATCTACTTAATTTGTTAAATCTGCGCAGAGCTAATCGCATTCTCATTATTTCTACCAATAGACGAGAGAAGTATAGGTGTGGGGCTGAATAGCTCAGTGGTAAGAGCAGTCGCCAGGCAAGCGAAAGACTCGGGTTCGATTCCCGATTCAGCGACTTCGCCTCGATAATCGCTCGTTTCTCGTGTATCGTAGCAGACACATTCTCAAAATTATAAATTTTTTCGTAAGGTGTCAGACATCTCATTGGAGGATATGGTTGTAAAGACAACCATATCTCATTGGAGGATATGGTTGTCTTTACAACCATATCCTCCAATGAGATGTCTGACACCTTACGAAAAAATTTATAATTTTGAGATTATCGGGGCGAAGTCACTGAATCGGGAATAACAATTATTATTTTGATCAATTATCGATAAATCCAATGTGTTCAATTCGAATGTGATAAAACTAATTCGGGTAAGTTTAAGGGGGGAAATACATTTACAATTTTCAAAAAATGCATTTTTTTGCATAATATGTTAGCTTAGCATTTCAAGAATGTAATTCCAAAATTTTAAATCGAAATTCGAAATAGTTTGGAAGCTGTTGAATGGGACGCGCCTCTTGAGATATACGGGCCTGGCAGATATACGGGCGCGCTCGGCGCAAAGCTCCCTTTTTTTTATTATCTTCGCCAATTAGCAATATTCGTACGCTATTGGGCTCGTGTGCTATCGCATCCCGTCCGGAATGTTCAATTGTTTACGTTTAGCAAGAGTGCGTTGGGACTCGTTTTACATTCAGTCGTCAGTTTCGCTCCAAAATTCAGTCTGTTCAGACGTATTTTTTGAGAATTTTGCCAGATATTTTTGAGTAAATTAAAATGTCGTATCCGAAACGTAATAAGGAAACATCGGATCGCCCATCAAAGAGACGCAAAAAAATTTTTTTCGGTAACCAGTTTACTAAAAAAAAGTGATAAAAGTAAAGAAGGAAGCTCAAAAAGCTGAGAAGGAGCAACTCATTGAAGAAAATCAGTTTACGAAGAAGCAGAAGGAATGTTATATGGCCCTGGAATTGCTGATTAGCCGATGAGTTGGAAAAATCATATAGTTTTCTCGAGTCAAAACTTTAAACGCGTTTTTCTCGAAACGTGATTTTTCAAACTGGCGTGACGTGTAGCTCAAAAACTATTTAACCAATCATTCTGAAATTTTTACCACATCTTTATAATACTATTACCTTACCGATGAACCTAAATGTTTTTAAAAAGAATATAAAAAAATAGTTTTTGTTGCAAAAAAGACAAAAAAAAGTCTAAAAAATGAATTTTTATTTCAAACGCATATAAATATTACAATTTTCAATTTTTTAAATCATATTTAGGTTCATCAACAAACTATGAGTATAAATAAGTTCTTTTTTGTTATTTAAGTTTCAGAAGTTTACAATAGGCGGTATGCGTCACGCCGCTTTTCTCCTCTGGCGCAGACCTATGGTATTCACACTCCAGCCAAGCCGTCATTTTTAAAAATAATATAATTAAAAAATTCATGTTTGTTCTTCTATATATGTCTAAATAAATCCCAAAGTTTTAAAAATGTACCCTTTTTTTTCTATTTAAAAAAATGCATGAAAATCATGTAAATTTCTAGCTTCTAAATGTATTTCCCCCTTAATGCACCAGAAAATATAAATGTTCGAGCTTTGACGCCTACTATAGCAGTAGTTCATTGGATGCCACTCAAGAAGTGCGTGACCTACGAAGTGCATTGAAAGTCAGTTTCATTAGTGAACGGCAACAAAAGAGCAAACAATTTATCAATATGCCGAAACGTATGACAGACGGTAGATTTTTCACAAAGATTAACTTGTCGCTACCAGTACAAGATTATTTAATATACGTGCATGTGTATCCAAGTAATTTTAGCGATTTCTACAACGAGAGTTTAAGCAAGATCGATCACATATACTCAGAACCAAACAATATCACTTTGAGCGGGGTCAACATAAATAGCATGAACATTTCATGGATTTCAAACATTAATCTGACGGTTTTTTCTACATTAGAGTACAAAGACATTGCAACAGAAAAGTGGCAAACAATGAATTATATTAAAATGAATTATAACAAAGAAACAATATATCATATTGAAAATTTACAAGCGGGAACTTTATATCAATTTCGCTTGATATTGATATATGAGGAAACATTTTACATGGCCGTCTGATGAAAGATTTATTTTTGCAACAAACGGTTGCAAACGAGGTAAGCAAATGAAAACATCCATACGGCACAATAAGATTGCAGATATATTGAAGAATAATTTCATTGAAACATTGCAATATTGCAAATCGACTGCGAAACTCTGCTGAGTCATTGTTATAAAATGATAAAGTTAAGATGTCCGCTTTTTGCAATGAAACATTGTAGCAATATTACGGTGTAATATATTGAAAAGAATGCAATGTTATTGCAATCATTTAATAATATTACGTATAAAATATTTTTGTTTTTAATGGATAAATATCTTGGAAATAATTAAATTAAAAAGCTTGATGTAAATGGAAGTTTGTAAAATCTAAGATAATATATTGCAAAATTATATTTACAAATAATTATATAACATAAAATATTATATTTTTATACAAAATTACTTTAAACTCTTACTTACAAATCACTTTTTTTATTTTAAATGTTCTATTACACTCTTTTAATGGATACTTTATACATATATAAACATTAGTTATAGAATTAATTAAACATTACTAATTATATTTTTATTTAAAATTTTAAAAATCCGTTATAATTATATCTATTTATGTAAAATATACATAAAAATGCATAGAAAAATATAATGATAGATGTAATAGTATCTATTCTGAATATAAGAAAATATATATTATCTTTGAAGATTAACATTCCTATTCGTACATAAAGTGAAAATATATCAGAAAATATATTGTAACATTCATATAAAATGTTATCTATATTTTAATAAAAAAATAGCAATGCTTATATTTAGCTTAGAATTATATTTACTCTACTGATATTATTTCTGTGTCATTAATTCATTTGATTTGTGCAAAAAAGTAAAATTTATCACATATATATAAAAAATATATGATTACATTATTTTCACAGATGAAATATTATTACATGCTTTTCAAAATATAAATATCATTTTGCTAATATCTAATTCATATTTTGTTAATTTATATTTCTACAATGTTTCCGTAATGTTGCATTGCAATTTGTAATATTGCAATATTGTTGCAAAGTAGTTGTAACAGTTTTGTGATGCATAGATATTATAATATTATGTGCTAATTTTTTATATATGAATAAGCCTAAAATTTAAAAAAATTAAATTTTTGTAAAAAAGTCATAAATAAAAATAAATTTGTAAAAACATACACGTAGATATTAAAATTATATTTCTGCTTAATATAGATATTTCGAGAACTCCTGGAACAATACCGAAACAATATTACTTATTATTACTGATGTTAAGTTTTATCGTTATAATTATTATAATCTGCTACTTTTATCGCTGTCAGTACAGTTTGATGTAGGTATAAATTGTAGATTATACACATATATCTGATATAATATCTAAGAATTTACTGAAAGTAGTAATTTACTTATATAAAACTAAATGAATAAATTTACTTAAAAACGAAAAATTTTATAATACATATTATTACATAATTAAATCAAACTTTTATAACAGTGTATCGTCAACGCAGAAGTAATAATGAACAATTTTTGTCTTCAATAATGACCGATATAGAATTGAAGATTCTACATGAAGTACCTTACCTCAATTCAATATGATTTACAGTCCTATTACATTATAATCCGGATAAATATGCAATCACCGAAATCAAACGTAAACAAATTACACTAACAAAATATCTTGGTAGCGGCGCATTCGGAATGGTAAAAATTAATTTTTTCAAGCAACGTTTCACGATTAATTTCTAGATCAACAAAACAGATATACGTATAATAATAAAGACACGAATTACATGAATTTTTATTATAGATCATGATATAAAATTTAGGTGGAATAACATACATGCACTTTATTATGTATTTTTCGTTTAATTATTTAATATAAAGTAATTATTTAATATAAAATATAATGTTACTTGACATTAAACTATACATTTTCTAATGAAATACTTATGTTTTGTGTAAAATATTTCGCAGGTGTTTCAAGGAAATGTGAAGAACTTAGAAAGATCACACAGATATCCGCTGCAATAAAAGTGCTTCGAAAAGATGCTTCTTCCCATGAGAAAAAGAAATTTTTAGAAGAAGCCAGATTTATGATTCACTTTCGATATAAACATATATTAAGATTATTAGCCGTTTGTTTAGATGGAGATTCGCTAGTGTTGGAATTGATAGAAACTGGTGATCTGTTAAAATATTTAAGAGATGGTCGAATTTTGCAAGCGTCAGATTTGCATGTTCTGCGTTTGTAAAATTTGTGAAGATGTGTGAAGATGTTGCGCGAGGCTGTTGCTACTTGGAAGAGTTGCGTTTTGTACACAGAGATCTTGCGTTTCGTAATTGCTTAGTATCTTCGAGAAATCGCGAGGACCGTGTCATCAAAATTGGAGATTTTGGTTTAGCTAAGGATATCTACAAGGATTATTATCGTAAGGTAAATATAATTATTTAAAAAATTAATTATTAAAAAAGCGAGTTCTTTTGAAAATGTTTTTCATTTTTTATCATAATCATCATTGTGCATTTTCTTTTTGAATAATATTAAATATAAATAAATTATTTTCATTTATATAAGACAAGAAATGAATGAACATTTTTGTCCATTTTTCATACTCTAAAAATGGACAACATGAATAAAAAAATTAGATTTTAGTTTAAATCATGTTTCAGAAAGGAGAAGGTCTGTTTCCTGTTCGTTGGATGGCACCGGAATCTTTGGTAATCGGAATATTTACTTCTCTAAGCGATGTTTGGTCATTTGGAGTATTAATGTGAGAAATTACATCATTGGATGAGCAACTTTACACTGCCAAAACTAATGAAGAAGTACTAAATTATGTACGTGCTGGAGGCAGGTTGTCGATGACTCTTAACTGCCCGTCAATGTTGTGTTACGAGCGAATACCAGATCAAATTTTAAACTTTGTCTAAAAAATATTATAGCGTTAAGAAAGAACATAGAAGATGCCTTATTGAGTCCAGTCGATACTTTTTAACTGATATAATTAAATTAATGTTTATCTTCTGTTGCGAACGATTCAATAAATCTTAATGTAAAATATTTCTAGAATATTTCTAAATTCTGTTATTTTCAGGTTTAATCTTAATATTAGATGTATCAATGAAGATAAAAGAAATTTTTTAATTTTACCTTCCATAAAATTTTGATTATTAAAAAATATCACATTCGTTTTCATGATTGTACAACAACGTAATATAATGATATATCTAATTTGTGTTTTTGAGTAATTGAATCGAAATCTCATAATTATACATATATATATATATATATATATAAATTCGGTACATGATGTCAAAATTATTATATATCCATATTGAAAAATATTGTTTATACATACACTATATATATATATATATATATATATATGTATGTATAAACAATATTTTTTTCAATATGGATATATAATTAATTTTTGACATCATGTACCGATAATTACAAATGTTTATAAAATTTATGAGTGAAAGGGGAAACGCAAATAATCTTCTAAAATTGTGAATATATAAATATAATAATATAATTATTCTTGAATTTATAACAGTTATCATGCATGAATTTTTTACATCATTCAAGTATATACATTAATTTTATCTTTATATTTAATGACTTATATATTTTAATTATATTGATGATTACAAAAATATGCAGTTGTAAAAATGAACTACATTTATTGTTCTATCTCCATTAATTATTTAATAAAGCTAATAATATATAAATATATATTTACACACAAGTACGGTGTATCATTTCGAAAAAATTTTTGCACGTACATATATCTTTGGTGATTAGTAAAAAGTTTTTATGAATTTATAAAATATTTGAAAATACATCTATTATTATATACGAATTTAAAAACAGACCGTTATATTAAAGTTTAAATTATTAAAAATATTCTTATGCAGAATGTCTCTTTAATAATATAAAAAAATTTTTTTTTACAATGTATATCATTTAATATATAAATGAATTAAATAAGTCACAAAAGAGAACGAATCATCATAGAATTATTTTAAATATATTTCACGTAATTAAGGTGTTTATCACATTTTTTTGGAAATAAAGTAATTGATTTATAGCGGGAAAAATAGGGAATTTGATTGGATGCACAAATGCACACTGGTATATATATATATATATATATATATATATATACAGGGTGTCCGGTTCGTGAGGGACCAAACGAAAAGTGATGATAGATTGGGTTAAACTAAGAAGAATAGTCCTCTATTATTTTGCAAAATTCGCAATAATTATTAAGTAATAAGCAAAAAGCGGTCTACCGCTTCTCATGCGCCGGGACATTTTTGCTTATTATTTAATAATTGTTGCGAATTTTGCAAAATGGTAGAGGACTATTCTTCTTAGTTTGACCCAATCATCATATGTATGTATGCATGTATGTATATATGCATACATACATATGTATGCATGTATGTATATGTATGTACATTTTTGCTTATTATTTAATAATTATTGCGAATTTTGCAAAATGGTAGAGGACTATTCTTCTTAGTTTGACCCAATCTATCATCACTTTTCGTTTGGTCCCTCACGAATCGGACACCCTGTATATATATATATATATATAATATATAATATATATATATATTATATATATATATATAATAAAGGCTGTCGTATATAAAATTACAATAGAATTAATATAATAAAGTAATTAATATTATAAATTTTTATTTTATATTATATTACATATTAAGTATATTATATTTAGTTAATATTAACTAAAGTTATATTATATAAATTATTATATTATAAGGTTATTCAATGCAAATAATGATAATAATAGCTCGTACAATTAATTATATTATTTATTTTAATTATGTGTGTACTGTAAATTTGTATTTTTTTATGTGCAAAAACGGTACGGCGTTACGTATCGCTCGCTTGATTCAAACTGCATTATGTGAATGTACAGAAAAAAAAACGTATAAATCATTTTTTAAAAATCCATTATTACTTTTTTTATAATCAGAATATCTTTTTATACAGTAAACGTGCACCTATGCCAAAGAGAAGATACTCAGCAATAAATTAATATAAAAAATTTAATATATAAAATTCAAATTAAATAATTATATATACATATAATTATTTTTATTTATAGAACTTTTTTTGTTTAATGCATATATAACTTTTTTTATAAAACAATTTTTAAAGATTGTGATCGTGACCATAAAGAGAAATCTAAAAATATAATATTGGAAAATAATAACTTGCGATTCGTCAAAACTGAGTTTTAAGGAATTTATTAAAAATATATGTATATATATGAATTAATATCAATTTGATTAGCACATCAGAATTAGCAGAGTGAGAAAAATAAGTAACTGAGAATTCAATGGGAATCAATTGAGTACAAACATGTATGAAAAATGCAAATTATGTTTGGAATTTTGTGAATTTATTGAAAGGTTTAATACTGATAAAGCAACTATCACGCCGAAGGATTATATTACTTAAAACAGCCAGAAGAAAGTGTTTCCATGTGTCCGAATTTAATTTTCACGCACGTAAGAGATATTTTTCGCTTGATTAAGAAACAATTGAATGTTATTGCAGCTAGTAGTGTGACTAAAAATGAATGATAATAAATTATATATTCTATCTATATAATAAGAGCGAGCTAAGACAAAATAAAACAATTCAATATAAAAGAAAAAAGTATGTATACAATGTTATAAAAAAAGATGGACAAAGTTTCGAAATTTTGTTTACAAAAAAATGGATGTTATATATAGTATATTAAATTTAATTAAAATGATATTTTAAAAATTTGATTTTATTATTCTCTCTCTCTCTCTCTCTTTTTCTCTTTTTTATTTTGTTATTCAGATTGTTATTTTTTATATATTTATAAACTCAATCAAATTTTTTTCTATACTTTTTTATATGTAAGAAATTATTCTAAATAAACTGCAAGTTAATAATATTAAAGCAAATTAAATAATAAGAAAAATTAAAATTTCGATGTATTTTTTAAATATTTAATAATTTATTATATTTGATAGCAATAGAAATTTCATAAAATTGGCGCGAATTGAAGAAAAATGGCGGACCAACGTGCATCGTTACAAATTTTGAAACTTTCTTAGAAATAAGATTTTCTGTAGAAATTGGCACAGAAATCTTCAAAAAAGGAATGAAGATTCCATATTTTTATCATAAATGAATTTTGTTAGAATTTCTTATATGTATATAAATGTTAAATATTCTAAATATTAAGATTTTTAGTCTATAATTTTCTAAAATAACATAAATACTTGAATAGAAATTTGATATATTTTCTTAGAATTCTTCATAAATTTAAATTATGAAAAATTCTTAAAATTTTCTAAAAAATTAGATTTTTTTCACCAGGGATGTAACTAATATATATGCATTGCATATAATGTATATGTTAGTTGTAATTTTCTAATAGATGTAATATATCATAAATGTAATATATGTAATATAAAATATTTAATATAAAATATTTTATAACTTGTTAGCATTTTAGGATGCCGAAAATATTTAGTTAGCTTCTGCAATACTGTTGAATCACTGTGTTATACATATATGGAATATAACTATAAAATTAAAATTATAAAATATATTATATTGCTAATGCTACATTTATGAAATGGGAAATCACAACTAACATATTTTATATTGTACATGTTATGTATAGCTGTACGTGCTAGGATATATAAGAATAAAAATTTGCTATCAAAAAATATTGCATTGTTGCTATATTATATATTTATTTAAAGCGATCACATACATTATAACAGACATAAATAGAATACCTTAGCTGTGCCATTTATGTCGATAAACTATACATTTTTTTCCGAGTGACATGAAGTCATATAACGTGAACACATTGATAATTATATTAACGCTATTTGTCAAGCCTTCTTATATGTATGCCTGTTCTTATATGGTATGCCTTTTTTAAATAATTGATATCATATGATATATCTAATAGTGATAACAAAAAATCTTTTACACCGATGTAAAATATCAACAGCGCCACATACAAAATATAATAATTTTTTTGTGTATAATTTAATTATAACAATATATTATGAAATATTTTTATTATGCATAAGACACGAATCTTTATAGCTTATGCTGTAGTTCATTGTCTTCGAATAGCGTTAATGCTTTAAGTAAAATTTGTTTTTATAATATTTTAAAGGAATTTTATTTAATTGTATGTTTTAATCTTGTATAATTTTCTTTTGAGTTTTTCAATGTCTTTTAAATTCAAAGTCTCAAGTGACTCCGAATAATAACATAAAATCGATAATGTAACTTTTGAAAAAGAAGTATTTTACAAAAAGCATTTTGCAAAAAGTATTGCGTTGTTATTTTTAAAAAAAAGTGAATTATATGAATATAAAAAATATACAAAAAGTTGCTATTTTAAGTAATCTTACGCATTATACCTCTTTTCACTATATATTTCATTAGTGTAGAGAAAATCGAAAATTTGCTTAAAATGTCAATAAAAAATTTCTTAAAAAATTTTTTATTTTTAATGTTGCTTATATGAAAAGATATGAAACGACGTTTGAAAATTGATAGTTGCGCGTGACGTTGACAATAAAAAAATTTTGATTTTTCCGATTTAGATTGCTTGCAGAAGCTCTAGTCCTATGACTTGCAGTTCTTACACTTATTAATAATTGTATCATTAATATTCGGTATGTAATGATGATAACTATACGATTATATTTTATTCTTTGTTATTTCCCAGTAAACACCAGCACTCAGTAATCCGTTATATTAATATTGTATAAAAGCAAAATGCAAGTAATATATATAGATATTACGGTAAGTTACTGGTTAATTGTATAGTTTCTCATTCATAACATGTAACATGTAACATATATATCGTTATTACATCGTACATAATTTACATAGAATTTATAGAATATTATTAATCATATATTGAATTGATAATTAAATAAATAAAATAAATTATATATATTTGTAAAATTTAAGATGTAATTTATAGAAATATTTTGCTATAAATTTTTTATTCAAAAGAAAGTAAAAGGCAGTAAATGGATTGTTTTCCATTTGCCTAATTTTAAATAATTTATTTAATATTCTAAATTTCTTATTGGAATTGTATCAGAAATTAAAATAATAAAAAAAAGATATATTTGAATTTTATTTTAGTATCTGTTTTTTGTAGGAGTTACATCGATTTCATGATTCAAAATTGAACATGAATTAGTTAAATTGTTACAAGCGACAGAATACTTATAGAACAATATTATATTGGAATAATATAAATATTCTGTTACATTACTGTTATCATGTTATAAAACAATATTATGATATATTATAATTTTATATCATATATAATTTGTATTATATTATTTATTACTTCCATGTTATATTACTGCAGCAAATAGTGTTTACTGGGTTTATATCATTAGCATGTCAAATAATCTTTAATAGTAATAAGATACTTTCTGATATAGTCTAAGTGTTAACATTGATGAAATAGATCAGTAAAAGATAATTGTTGAAGGGAAATAGTACTACTTGAGTTAAAATAAAAAAAAAAGAACAGATGAGTTTCATGTTAGATCTCTAAAGATCGGAATGTAGGGAAACTTGCGAATTATGCGAAAAAAATTAATAATAATACGTAAAAATGATTGATTCTATGAATGTCTCTTAAGTAAAGTTCTTATAATTTAATTAATGAATATGTTTTTCGTATTATAAAACGTATATTAACGTATTCTCTCTTATAAAACGTATTATCTTTTATTTTGTTCTTCTCGCAATGTCTTTTTACAGCGGTATGAGCGAATATTATTAAAAATTTGTGCGTCGTTTCATATCGTGCGCTCAGACGCTATAAAAGCGAATAATCGTCAGTATCGTAACTACCCATAAGAAGTACATACATCTAATATATGTTAAACAAAAATTCGGTTTCGCTAATAATATTTCTATTATTTAAAAGTGTATAAATTGTCATTTGACTTAGAATCATCTTCCCTTGATGTATTGCTTCTAGAATTCTATAGCAAGTATAAATTTTTATCGAAAATTTGAATTTGAAGAAGATATTATTCTTTTCGGATGTCAAAATTCTCCTCTGACTTACGCCTATGTTAAATATAACATATGCTATTGGTCATAATAAATTTAAAATGTAACATTTAATCTCAACATTTTAGTAAAATTATGAAAAAATACATTTTTAAATTATACATATTTAAATGTTAATATAAATTAAAATTGCGCATTTATATATATATATATATATATATATATATATATATATACATATATATTTAACAATTTAATTAAACTATATGTATTAAAATATTTTCTTATTAATTATAATATAACGTAACATAAACGTTATAATTTGTTGAGAAATATTAATAAAATAAATATATATATAATTAAGTCGAGAAATATATAATATCTCTTTATAGTTGAAAAATTACTGCTCACAATATTTAATGCTCAATCTATAAAACTTTTAATTATGTTAATGAAGAATCATTGGAGAGTCTTTATTTAACAATAAAAGATTTATATGTACGCAATTGATATTGATTGTTAATGAATAATTGAAAATTAAATAATTAAAATCTCTTCAACGGCTTTTTGATTATATATAAGCATATACGTATATAATTATGTCATAGAGTGCAATTAATCCATATATATACATTTGTGTAACATACATTATAAATAAAAATAACGTTTTATTGCTGGCTCAATGTGAATATTATAATTAAATCTTTCACTACATTGCTTTGAGCCTCAATTTTTTGCCAATGCATGTTTATCGCTGATAATAAATAAGCTATTATCTTATTAATAATGTTAATAGCAATAACAATAATAATAATAATAATAATAATAATAATAATAATAATAATAATAATAATAGTAATACTAATAATAATAATATTAATAATTTATTATTTAATAATAATAATGTTAATTGTGTGTGACATTTAATATCACAATTGTTTTTATTCTCAATTTTAAGTTTCTATCTAATCTGTAATTTTTTCCTTTAAATTAAAAAAACAAACACTATGTGAGACATATATTGTAAAAAAGAAACAATTTTTTTTCACAAAACTCATAAACTACAAATGCTCCCAAGTTTGCTTTTATGTGTATAATCTTCAAAATTTAATAATAATTCCAGCAAATGCAGATATACATATAACTATTATATAATTAGTAACTAACATGTGCGTTACATGTAACTTATATCTGTAATTTTTCTCACTTACAGATGTAATATTTGTAATATAATAATGTTACAATAATATATTGTAATTATATCCTATGTACAGCGACTTACATTGGTATTATAGAATATTATAGAATATTATAGAATATTATAGAATGTGATCGAAATTGTAATAACTAACAAGGAGATACACGGAAATGTCCCCCTCTGATTTCGATAAGTCTTTAGTGTATTGTTTTATCTTTCTAGATAAAAATAAGGAGTACGTATTTTTTTGTACATGCTCATACACATGCCTAATACCCCTTTGAAAAAGATCGGTTTTTCCCTTTCAAGACAAGTATCTCCGAAACTATAAGAGATAAAAAAAATTTTTCAAATTAAATGTTAAATAGTTTCAAGAGCACTTACAATAATGACAAAAAATAAATTTTTTATTTCTTTAATTTTTCAAAATTAATATCCCCATCACTAAACATTCTCTTTATTAATTTTAAAATTTCTTTGTGACTAAATGCAAGGTTAGCTTTTTATTGTCTATTAATGTTTACATTTCTTTCACGATTTTACATTTATGCCTTTGTAAAATTACAATTGACATAAATTTTTGTTTTTTTAGAGTATTGAAGAAACTTGTTGATACTTTTTAAAACTTTTGTGGAAAAAACACAGACAGCATTACGTAAAGTTTTCATCTTTTTTATTGAACAGACTATTTACAAAGAACAAAAATTTTTCAAAACAAAGTACAAAACATTATTTAAAGAATAAAAAAATATTTATTTAAATGCCATATTTATTTAAATAATATAATATAAATATAATAAGCATGCAATAAAATTTGTAAATAATAAATATGTAAATAATAAATTATCTTTAATCATTGAGATAACAATTCGTGCATGTATCTATATTGTAATTATTGATGTATTATATGAACACTATTGCATATATATCTATATACAAAAATAATAAATATTAAATAATATAATTATAAACTTATATTAATAATAATATTAATAATATTAACTTATGTTAATAATAATATTAATAATAATATTAATAATTAAAATATAATTAATAATAATAATATATATTAATAAGATTAATAATAAATAATAATATTAACAATATTAATAATTTTATTTCAAAAATAGCAGCATTTTGTTATGTGCTTATTATACATTTACATTATATTATGATATTTAAATAATAATGTTATTTCATTCTTAAAACAAGTATATATCGTATTATATAGCTTCTTTTGAAATTTTTGTTTCTTGCGAAAAGTCTGTTTGAAAGAAGATGAGTATTTTTAAACGATGTTTGTATTTAATGTCTTTTCCACAATGTTTATTTCTTCCTACTAAAGAGCATTTCTTCACTTTAGGAAAAATACAACAAACAAGAATTTTTGTTATAAATAATTTTAAATAATTATAAAAATAAAATCTTAAGAGAAATAAAAATATTTATAAATATTTTTAAAATATCAATAATATATTAAAAAGTCGCTCTGATGAATAATTCACAATAAAATAATGTCACGTATTATAAGCTAAAGTTCGCAAAAAGACAATATTTTATATTATAGCTCTCCCCTTTAATATATGTTTATATTACGTAATCAAATATTTTCAAATTATTAATCTTTGATCTTCAATTTTTTAAACTCTTTTTATCTGTTTTACAGACTTTAAATTAAAACAACAAAAAAATGACAGCTATGATATTCATAATATAAGATTCTAATTCCATTTCTATATGAAATAATAAATGTAATAAGTGCAGCATGCATTCTATAAAGTTACGTAACTACATAATTAAATAATTATATTATTAATATTAATATTATTATTATTATTTCTTGTACCGTCTTAAATTAAACAAATTTAGTCACTCGTGCATATACTTTAAACTTATTTATATTTAACGTTTTGAGATCTCATTATATATTAAACTGTTACAATGTTAATAGCTATGCACGCAAAAAAAATTATTACATAGGCAAATGTATTAGTTATTATTCTATTACGAAAAAACAGAACGTGTTGCGCATAAACGGATACGGATAGCATATTTACAAAAAGATTTATAATTAATTCTGAAAATAATTGTGTTTGGAATACAACCTAATATATGGTTGAATTCGCAAAAAGATAATTTCATTTAGTGACAAAAAAAGTTTTAAAATTAATAAAGAAAATATTTAGTGGTGGGGGTATTTTGAAACATTTAAAAAATTAAAAACTTTTTGTCATTGTTGTAAAGTATTTTTTAAATCATTTAATTTTTAATCTGAAAAAATTTTTTTCTATTTCTTACAGTTTCAAAGATATTCGTCTCGGAAAGAAAAAACCGATTTTTTTTTCAAAGAAATGTTTTACTCCTTAGACATGCAAGTATGTATAAAAAAATACGTGTCCTTTATTTTTGTCTAGAAAACAACTTTAAAAAAGCATATTAAAAGATCATAAAATCGGAGATGGAGACTTCCATGCATCTCCTTATAAATATTCATGATATCCTAAAATGTCGATTCAACAAACAAAATAACATAACATCAATCTTATAATTTTCCACTGAACAATGTAACTGCAAAGTAGCATGTCTTGTAATAATTACACTGTCAAGTGGGAAATTATAATATTAATATTATATTATTGTTACTTTGTGTTTGCCGAGAAGTCGCTATGAAAAATATGGGACATAATTACAAAATAACTGCAATAGCACATACGTTATATTATAAACATTACATTTATGAGTGGGAAATTATAATTAACGTGTGTATTACATGTAACACATGTGTTATTTACATGTTACATGATAATTATATGTTTGCTAAAGTTACAAAAAAAATAAAATTCATCAAATATATATATATATATATAATAATATATAATATATATATATAATATATATAATATATATAATATATATATATATATGTATATATAATGAATATTAAATATATATTTCTTTTTTTGCTCTATGACATAATATAAATTTGATATATATTTTCATATATGTAACAATAAATAAATATTAAAATAAAAATAACAAGAGTAATTTTAAAGAAAGTCTATATTGGTAAACATTTATCAAAGAATCTCGAAAAAGATGATTTACATACCATAGAAATTGGAGAATATGTCGAGATTAATGATTCAGATATATTAGCGATACGATTAGTGCAAGGCTAAAATGATGAAGCGAGTGTGGAACAATTAATATGAATATATGAAAACATACAACCTACTGGCCAGTGACCTCTGCATCCTCCTTCGATGGAACAGACCTTGATCGATGAGAATATAATGTGAAAAAATGATTGAATTTAATATTTGATGAGTAGCGAACCTGAAAGCGCGAGGCTGGTACTCTTTGAAACGAATAAAGCATATTTATATATGTATGTGATAGATGGGGGAAGGAAGAAAGAGGATAAACATTTTTTTCTCGCGTTAAATGACTTTTATACATAAAGCGAATCTTGATGTTCTCTTTTTTTGTATAAATTACCAAAAGCCTCCCGCACTGCGGCCACCCGGTGGATTATTCACGCGAATACAAGCCCGTCGTGCTTCTTCGACATCCTCTGCAAGAATAACGCATTTATATTTCATTTTATATTTTAATATAAAAAAAGAAACAAATGAGACAAAATTAACATATTTTCGGCAATTAATATGTAATATCTATTATAAAACTCTGGAAATATACTAACTCAGGAAATATACTATTATAAAAATCAGGAAATATACTAGATATTAGAAAAGACTTATATTTTGAGAACAGGTAGCATTGATTAAAACAAAAAAAAAAATCTAATAAACATGAGACCTAAAATTAATATCTTTAGAGAATAGGCTGTCTTTTGATTTGAGCTCTTTATTTCTATTTTTTTTACTGATTATGTCATTTCTTCAAAGCAATAAACAAAAGAGTATTTATATATACTAATATTTTATTATTATTTTTATCATTTTATTTATTTTTTTACTCATTATTATTATTTTTAACATTTAAAAGTATTTATTAGTATTCGAATGTGTTTAAAAGACATAATTCTTTAAGTAGTAGAATTAGTAAGAATTAAAGAAAGCATAGACAACGAATAGAAAGATATACAGGGTCATCGAAAAATATCGGAACCCCCTAATATTTTCAGTAAGAATGCATTTTAAATGTCCAATAGCAAATCTGCATGGCTTTAAACGGGCAGTAAAATGATGATCTTATTTTGACCTTGACCGTGTTATTTGAAGGTCAAATTCAAAATTTTAAATGGGAACCCCTATTTTTGATCCCGGATTCTGAAAGAGCGGGAAATTTTACGTCAAAATACATGATCATTTTTTGTTTCTTTGTTTTTGTTTTTCTGGTTTTGTTGCTTTGCCTGAGTTACACACCAGCCTTACTGGCGGACTAGAACTCTTGGACTGCTGGATCCGTACAGCTAGTCAAGCAAGACCAAACAAAACCAAAAACAACAAAAAACAGCAAAGAAAAAAACCAAAATGACAAATCCGCTCTTTTAGAATCCGGGATCAAAAATAGGGGTTCCTATTTAAAATTTTGACCTTCAAAGGACCTTAAAGGACACGGTCAAGATCAAAATCAAGGTCATCATTTTACTGCCCGTTTAAAGCCATGCAAATTTGCTATTGGACATTTTGCCATAAAACGTATTCTTACTGAAAATATTAGGGGGATCCGATACTTTTCGATGATCCTGTAGAACACTTTATAGTGACTTTATAGTTAAATAATATTTCAATAGATATTCGTTTTAGTCTCGTGTTTGCTAGACTTTTTTTCTTATTCGATCTCTACCTATGTGTGTGTAAAGGTTTAAAATTATTAAACGTAAAATACTCACCACTAATGGAGAAAGTAGAGTCTTGCAGGTTTCTCTGGCCTTCGAGTCTCGGACCCTTCGTAGATGGTGTCATAACGGCGGAATCCGGCAAAGTAGGTGCATAAGATTGAAATTTTGCTCTTGGACTCTCATGAAGTGAACCATTGGTCTGATTAGCTCGTGCTGCAGCCACGGCAGCGGCTGCTGCAGCCGCTTTCGCTTCTTCTTTAGCCTTCGCGATCGCGGCATCTTCCTCTGCGAATCTCTTGGCTTCCGCTTCAGTTCGTGCGATTCCACGTGGTTTCTGCGCAACAGTTGCAGTATTAGATTAAATTTCAATTATAAATTTTAAATGATATTAATTTGTATTCTAAATGATTAATTTCCAAATTTAGTTCAATAATAATACAGCCGATTCGATAATATATGGCCCATTATAAATGACACATTGATATATTTCTGAATTTGCAACGAAGAACTACAGCTTTTTCTTGAAAATAACTGCATTTTTTAGACCAATTGATCTGATTATTTTGTGCATAAAAATATTGAGATAAAATAATCGAAAAATAAATTATATTTAATAATTATATTCTACAGATATAAAGTGAATATTTTACGAAATATTTTATAGTTTGTGTAAAATTATGTCAAACAAATTAAAATTATATATATAATATTTATTTTATTCTTTATTTTATTTATTGTTTTTAATCCGAGCCTTACGATTTTGGATGGACTTCCAATCTTACAAGCTTTACAAGTTTTGTATTTATTTACAGAATTTTATAACGTATAAAATATAAAAATATAAAATATGATATAATACATAAAAATAAAATAAAATATAAAGTATAGAATGTAAGGTGTAAATTATACAGTACTTAAATGAAATAAAATCTAAATCTAAAATCTAGACTCCAGAGTAATAGGCGAGGAAAAGTAATATAAAATATAAAATAAAATAAGATAGGCGAGGAAAAGTAATATAAAATATTATAAAATAAAATAAGATAAAATTGAATTAAATTGCAAGTGAAAATAAGAATAAAAAATAAAAATAAAAATAAAATAAAGTTGAATAAAAATAATACTAAAACACTATCTATCTAAGCTCCTAATTTAGATGAGTAAAATATTATGTATTATGTGGAGTATAAAGTCTCTTAAATCTCTCTTTGTAATTTTTATAATTCTTTGTGGTTTTATCTTTGGTATCTTTAGTATCTTTGGTTTTTTTTTTACTTCTTTAGCTTTATATTGTTGTTCTTAGTAATTATAACTCCTTTCTAGTCTCTAGCCCCCTTTCTCGTTCCTTGCATCTCAGGTTTCCTTGGCTCGTGATGACTTTGTCTCCCTTCTCCATTATTTTCTTTTCTCGTATTTTGCCTATTTTTCTCATTATATTCAATCCATTTCCCTCTTCGCTCAAAAATTCTTCCTTGATATTTCTTTCTTCTCTCTTCTTTTTCAGTTCTTCTTTACCCATGTCGGTTTTCTCTAGTATCCTTCTCCTTTTCTTTTCCCATTTACTTTCGTCTCCATTTTTTCTTCTTTTCTATATTTTTTTTCATACATTCTACCATTATCTTCTTCTCCGATGCCTTTTCTTCATATTTTACTGCTCTTTTTATGGCTTCCGTTCCTTCATTTTTGTTTCTTCTTCCAGTATGTAATTTGGTGTCCTCATGTCTAGTTTCAATATTCATTTTATATACTCTCTCTCTCTTTATTTTTTCAAACACAACACAATCTGCATATGTTATCCACAGTTTCTCTTTTCCTATCACTACACCTCCTGTTTGCTCTTTTTTTCATTTCTTTTTCCAGATCCATTATGTATATATTGAATGTTGAATATATTGTAGTTGGACTCATGGAGCATCCTTGTCTGACTCCGCTTTTCATCCAGAATTCTTTGAACCTTCTATTTCCTACCCTTATTATATTCTTTGTCTCTTTGTATGCTTCCATAATTCTCCTTCTCAGTCTCTCTCTCCGATTCTTGCCTTCCTCAGCATCTCTTCTAGTTTAGCTCTGTCCAATCTGTCAAATGCCGTTTTGAAGTCTGCAAAGAAGGCAAAGATCTTACTTTTAGTCTTTGATAATTTTCTGTTGACTATGTAGTTCAGCTGTTGACTATGAAGATTGCATCTGTCGTCCCTCTTCCTTTCTTCCGCCACCTTCTTCATCTTTTCATTCAGTACGCTAGCAAATATTTTATATGCTGTATTCATTAGCTATTTCCCTAGTTTTTCGCCTCCTTCTTGTCTTCTTTTTTGTTTATTGGGCTTATTATCCACTCCTCCTTTAGTATTCCTTCTTTCTTCCAAATTTTATTTAACAATGTAACCAGTTCACTGATACACCCGAAATCAACGTTTTGTGCCAAAACTGGTGAGAACAAATAAATTCGTATTTTACATGAAAGTTTATCTTTAATGAGTTTTTTGCGTCGCTGATGACGAATCAAGGGTCAAAATTTCAAAATTCAAAATGGCGAATCCAATATGGCGGACTAATTTTACTTCATTATAGAGAAGATTAAATTCGATATGTTTGCATTTTTCGAATTTCTTATGATGAATCTATAGACAAAATTGCAAAATTTAAACTAGCAGATCCAATATGGCGGTTTCTAGTAATTAACTTTGATATTCTATTATGGAAATATATCACATCACTCGATACGTTTTTTGGTCGCAGATAACGGATTGATTCAAACTTGAACATATCGAATTTGAGTCTTCTCTAATGGAATAATAAATATAATAATAGAATGACAAAATTAATTTATCATCCTAATCCGTCATTTTAAATTTTAAAATTTCGATCCTAAATTTGTCATCAACGGCCCGAAAATGTGAGTGTATCAAGTTTCATGCAAATGCGTTGAAAATTGGCAAAGTTATTCATGGTGGACATATATGGACTATTATCAGTTGTGGCTTTTTTTTGCCATATATGGGCAATTACCAGTGAACTGGTTAAACAATACTTCCCCTAACTCTTTCGGCATTAACCTCCATGCTTCGTTCTCTATTCCATTATATATACAATATTTTATAAATTATTCAATTTTTGGTCATTATGTCCTTTTAACTTTTTATTATATCACATATACAAAAAATCGATTTATAAACAAATTTAAATGATCCATTAAAAATTCATATATTTCTCTCGAAATCATAAAACATTTTCGATCGCTTTTCGATTGGAAACTTTGGTTTTTCGATATTAATGTGTTATTTAAAATGAACCACTCTATAGTTACTTCAATATCATTATTTAAAAATAACGCATCTATAAGAAATAGCACCATAAAGAACAAAAGAAAATTTGAAAATTAAATTAGAATATTATAGAGTGTTAAAAAAGAGTCTCAAATATTTTGAAAGTAGATAATGTTGTACGAGACAAAAGAATAATAAACAAATATCTATTGAGATAAAAACCGTTGTTTATGTTTATTAAAGGAATTGCTCTATTTTTTCTTTCTCTCTTCCTCCCTCTCTCTCTCTCTCTCTCTCTCTCATTGCTCAGTTTTCATTCATTATCATTTATAGCATATTTTACTGAATATTAGTAAATATTCTTTCATTTATTGTAGAAATGACACAACTATAAGAAAAAAATAAAGAATTTAAATAGAAAGATAATTTGTATCTTCGAAGATATTATAATTCTAGGGACTTCTAGGGATATTTATAGGGATATTTATTAGGGATATTACATTTTTCTTCTTCTTCTTTTGATCAGTACGTGCTCTAAAAATAAGACTCTTCTTTAACATTTAGTTTATATATATATGTTATACGTTATACCTTTTCCTTATCATTTATCATGTCATACACGTAAGTGCCAAATGGCTCCGTATTTATATATTTCCCGAAGCCATGAACAGCTTTGAGCTCACATTCGTCTACGCATACGCGTCCACTGACAATCACATATTCAGGTACTCCAGTTACTTCCATACCCTGTATTAATATAAGAATCGAATATTAATTAAATTGTATTAATGTGTGAAATATTTTTATAATTGCAATTAAAACAGAAAGATTGAATGAAATTTTCAATAATCCACCAGAAGGGGACAATTAAACTCGCCTCGAAGATGTTGAAGTCAACGGCCTGAACGTGGGTCTGAGCGGAAATGGTGCGCTTCCTGTTGGGGTCCCAGACGATAATGTCGGCGTCCGAACCGACGGCTATGACTCCTTTTCGAGGGTACAAGTTGAAGATCCTGGCAGCGTTCGTGCTAGTGACTGCGACGAATCGCGTAGGATCCATTATTCCGGCGTGCACGCCCTTCTCCCAGAGCACTGCCATCCTATCCTCAACACCGTTCACGCCGTTAGGGATTTTCGTGAAATCGTCTTTACCCAGAGCCTTCTGCTCGGAGTTAAACGTGCAATTATCGCTGCCAGTAACTTGGAGAGTATCTCTGAAAAATTGTCGTATTAATATACATCTATGAAAATCGAATTAGGATGACTTCAAAAGAAGAACTAAGTAGTGATAATTAAGCGATTACCTTGACATCGAGTAGGCTGAAGTAATTGAAATTAATAATACGAAATAAAATTATCAATAAACATTGAATGATTAAAGATTAGAAGTAGCTATTTAATGGTAATCAAATCATTTGTTTTTTCTCCATTAATTACCATTAACGCACTGCGTATAAGTGACTTCCCACATTGCGGCTATTAATATCAAAATTACGAGTAACGCTTATGCCATTCGCGTCAAGTTATTATTATACTTCATCATTGCAAACGTGGATATAAGGCATGCAAAATAATGCGACAAAAACAATATTCTAATGATGAAACCGTATTTGAAGCACCGCAATAATAAAACCCTGACTCTGTGTAGCGTCTGATTCAATATATTTAACTTTAACGATATTAGAAAAATTTTTAAAATATTTAAATATCTTAAACATCTCAAACATCATTTTTATTAATATGTACTGCAGTTATAAGCAAAACAGATTTTTAAATAATTTATTTTGATTGATTTTTAAAGAAAGATTTGTAAAAAAATTAATATCTAATATAAAAATTTACATACAACTTTCTTAAAATTTATATAACTTTTTAAAAAATAATTTTGAAAAACAATCCTTTTATAAAGTCTTAGTTTAGACTAAAAATTATGAAAAAAATACTTTATAGATATTATTTAAAAAAAAATATTTATTTCTTATTTATTTCTTATTTAAACTATACTTTTAGATAATACGATATAAGTTTCTGAGATAAAAAATAATTTTTAATATTCCAAATATATTCTATTTTATTTAGAAGAGAAACTATTGATTTAAAACTATTAATATTCTCTTTATAAGAAGAAAATTCATTGGAATCACTAATTGATACCACTTCTTAATAAACATTGCAAATTTTCTGCTTCAATAGGTCATTTTTTCATATTGTAACAATAGATAAATTATTTTTTAAATAGATCATCACATACAAACAAATTCTATTTAAAAAAATACATTTTCGAAAAAAATGGATCATAAAAAATACACATAAAATGTGTGTATATGTATGTGTGCGCGCATATGTGTGTGTATCCCTGGGTCTCTGACGTATCTGTTTCCTTTGACTTGCATTTGCTGATAACACAGGCTTGTGATAAAAAACTTTTATTTTTAATGTTCTTTCGATATTTTTAATTTTTGAGTGTTAAATTCGAAAAGCACAAAAAATATCACATCATAAGCAGTTGTTTCCCAAATTCTTTTAGAGTAAAAAATTTAAAGAAGTGACCTAAAAGTAAAAAAAAGCATTTTTTGTGCATTTTTAGTGTGCAAATAATACGGAAGGATCCAAGTTCAGATCAATTGTTTACTCAATCTAAACGATTTAATAAGAAATTTAGCATTATCCATAAATTTTGCTAAACTCTTAGGTTTCAGATTAAAAGAAAAAAATTATTGGCAGCTAAAACATCTCGACATATTTGTATAGAAACAGAGAAAAGAAATTTATTTCCTATTTTTCTTAGGAGAACTTTACTATTGATATTTGATCATTTGATTTGGTTTAATAGAAATTCAGCATTGAATACAAAATAGATGATTGAAGATTTTTTATTAACTTTTTTAAAAGAAGTTTAAAAGCTTAAATTCTTTTGCAATAGAAACAAGTATGCCTCTCTATAATTTAATGCATGCTTTTTATAGTTTCTATAGATAAATATATTTAAAACTGGCCATGAAGTAAGTTTCATGTGTTAATTTTTTCTTATTAATTTCAGTCACATATTAACATAAAAATGTCAAAGCAAATTGTGAAAAAGCAAACGTGAGAGCAATTTAAAATCATTTTTAGATTAAAAAAATCCGGAATTTTTATAAAACTAATATAATTTTTAAAAAAGTTGTTACGACTTTCAATTTTACCTATATAATCAAATGTATTGGTTTCTTTTTTGGCTTAAAGATGTCAGACATTTTTGTATAAATTTTTTTCGAAGAAAACAATCAATTTAAAAAATTTCGCTATTTCCTCATAAATCTGAATAAAAAAACATTCCTGCAAACTTACAAGATATCAAAAATTCATCTTCAAAATTAAATTGAAGAAAACTTGAGAATTCACTATAAAGTGGCTAATTTAATGTGCTGCTACGGAAAAGAAAAAAATACAATACAATAATATAACGTGGAAGTAACAAATAATATAATACAAGTTATCTATATAGAATGAGGAAAAAGTAGGAAAGTCTTGAAAAATGTAAGTTTTACAGAAAATTGTTTCGGATAAAAATTGTAGGATTTAAAAAGATTTATTTATTAATCTCATCAGTTTGAATTTAAATGGTGTTGCCATTATAGAACAAAGTCAAGTTGATTATAGAACAAAGTCAAGTTGAATTCTTTAAATGTGAATTTTTTATCGGATATTTTTATAGCCCTTGTTGAGACATTTTCAAAATGTTATAATAAAGCTTTTAATTGAGAATTTCCTGAGATATTTTAAAATTTGTCATGATATATTTTTTAATATAAAATATAAAATATCTCGTAAAGTAAGTTCGACCATCTAAAGTAAAATCGAAGATCTATCTTTTGAAAATAAAACGTCTTTTGAAAACATCTCAACAAGGAATATACAAGAATATGCAATAAAAATTCGGGATCTCATTTAAAAAATTCAACTTACAATTAGCCTTATCCTGATCTATCCAAGCTCTTCAAGATCAATTTGATAAGATCAGTAAATAAATCTTTTTATAAATCCTACCACTTTTCCAAACTAATTTTTTTATATTTTTCGAAATTTTTCGGGGTTTCCATAATTTTTCCTCACCCTACATGTTATAGAAAATAAAATTTACCAATAATATTTGTATACATTATTTGTAACGTTCCATTTTATCTCATTAATACAATATTAATATAATAGTATTTATTGGGAATGTACCAATAAATAATTTCTTTTGGATATTTCTTTAATCAATTAAAAATAAATTTCCCTTTAATGAAAGTATCCAAATATTCTTATAGCTATTAATCCGTAATAATCCAATTAAGAGACAGTAAAGCAGTAGAATCTAACTCAATTGTTATGTATATGAAAAAAATTCTCTGCACAATCTACTTACTGAGCCAGATGTTCAGTTAGATAAGCAGGTGTTGTTGGATCGGGCCGCAATGGTGGGTTAGTTATGAAGCGCCTCGCTTTTTCCATATCTTTACCATATTGCTCGCTACCATCGATACCGACAGTGCTCGCCAGAGTTTCTCCAAAAACGACGACACCCTCCGATCGTTTCGCCGAAACGACGTCAGCGGCCGATTTGCTCGAAATCGCCGTTATATACAGTGGACTATTTACCTAAACGCGATATTTTTATCCTCTCACTAAAATAACTTATGCTCTCTTTCCCTCTCTTTTTATTCAAGATAAAACGCATAACGGCTGAAAATATTTTACATCAAAATTTATAATTAAACGTTCAATGTTTTATACACAGAATAAAAAATACAATTGTTATTCTATTAATTGTTATTCTTATTTTTTATTATATTATTATTATTTTTATCACAATTGATACTGTATATGTATGTTGTTAAAAAAATATTTCTATTAAAACAATAAAAATGTAATACAAATGTTTAAAATGTATAACTAAAGACATTATATAATAGTTTAGATATTATTAAGACTTATATAAGATATTATTATAACTTTCATGCAAAATACAATTTAAATTCTTCGAGTAAGTAAGATACAAAAAGTAATAAAGTGTACATTTCAAAGAAAATTAACTTTCTTTTATTTGGAGGAAGAGAAAGGAAGTTAGTTTCTTTATTTCAAGATTTATTTTTTTAAATTTCTCAATAATTTTTTATCAAGAGAAAAATAAATTTCGAAATAGGATTTGCTTAATCACTTGATATCGCACCAAGAAAAATTTGTAATCTATGCACAACTATTCAGTTTCACACACAAGAAAGGTTAATTTTCCTTGAAACTAATGCATTTACCATTTGGCTTCTATTAACCCAGTGAATTTAAATTGTCTCGAATATACAGAGTGTTTCACATAAAGTATTACAAGGTATTTTCCGAAATTTAATGTCGTACAAAAAATGTTTCAAAATTTATAGAATTTTGAGAGAAAAAAATTGATAATCTTGCCTTTTAATTACGGTCATTTTTTAAGATAATGTGAATTTAAAGCTAAATTTTTTTAGATGGAATTACTCTAATTTTTTTACAAATCGATTTCTCATAACATTCGGTGTAAAAAGTTATAAGGGCAGGACAGCTAAAAATTGGAAGTTTACCTAACACTTTAATTTGACATAATTTTATATAAATTATAAAATATTTATCTTGCCTCATTACTTTTATAAAATAATAAAGAAAATCAATTAGTAGAAAGAAAAGTCATTTTTAAGAAAAAATATAAATTTGCAACAAGCAGCTACATATTTTTTTCGGAGAAAACATCTTATAACCTTTGCATGAAATATTCTGTATGTACCTAGAAATTAAGTTCCTAAGTAGATATACATTCAGGCATGTATATATAAAAAATCTAAATTAAAAAAATTAAAAAATCTAAATATTCATATCAAAATCTAAATTTAAAAAATTAAAAATCTAAATATCTTTAATATCATGATAATTAATAAAGATTTAATTTTGTTGTTAAACATCTCATATTTGTTAAATATAAAATTTTGATGGAAGGAATAGTAATAAAATTAATGGATTGATATTTAACTATATATCAAATTTTTAAGTCAAAAATCTTTCAGCCGTGCTCGATTTATCTATAATAATTTTTTAAATTTTATATTGTATTTTCTCTATATACATATGTATATATATATATTAATATAAATACTTTCAAACATCTAATGCGTAATATTGAAAATAACTGTGAGAAGAAATTGTGCTATCACATAACAGATGTATTTAGTATATCAAAATAAAAAAAAGGAGGAAACAAAAGTAACAATATTTACTTTCAATATACATGCAAGTGAATTTTCATTGTGCAAAACTGCAAAATAAATTTTAGTGTGCGCAATAACGGACAGAGGCATAATTGCACTTTATGCAATTTGCACGTATGTCACGCAAGCCTCTAGCGGGATAATGTATAAACTTAAATTGCTATTGCCGCAATTGTAACCTATTTTCGCTAATCAGCTAAATAGAAAGTGCGAGGGAGAACGGGAAACGAAATAAGAGTCGTTAATCGATACTTTACATCAAATGCATATATGTATATCCATGTTATTTTGGGAGATATATTTGATCGATGCAATAGACGATAAATTCAAAATGAATTTATAGAATATCCCTTTCTCTCTATCCGAAATTTTCTATTAATATATACTTTCGATGAACATTTTCCCCTATGATGTACGTTTAGTTGTTTAGGAAAAAAACTAGTCGGTTACTCCTTTTAAATAGAAAGCACGACCGTTGATGTGTGCTAATTACGCCGATTTCGAATGACAGAATGTTTTCCGACAACATTCTTGCGGGTAAGAAACCATTTGAAGCGAAAGTTTCACTATTTAGAAATGTCCATAACTGATGAATGTGTATTTAAATAGTCACAATTAGCAATTTATTTATTAATTCTGCTTAATCTTTTAAGAATATTTTTTCGCAAAATCAATCTTTTACAAAATTCATAAAAAATATTTAACAACAAACACATTGATTAAAAATGAGTTAAAATACGATATTCCTTGAAACAATCAATTATATAGAGATCAACATTACACTCTTTTTTCACTGGCTACAAATACCCATGTAGAAAAAGTAATAAGGTTTTAAAAAGATCTGATTAATATGCTTTAAAATTAACTGGGCCCTATTTAGGTATAGAATGCTTGGATCCTGCATGGCTTGTAAAAAATGGCGCTTTAGGACCTGATAGGGAAACACTATCAGAACCTCATAAGAAAATTTTATATTGTTCGCAATTGATATTCATTTCTGTATAGATATTTATTCTGTCTTCTACGATATACAGGGTAAACCAAAAGTCTGGATACAGTCGAATATCTCCTATAGAATGCATTTTAAAACAAAATGCTTTAGACAAAAGTTGTAAGGATTAAAAAGATGTATTTAACTGTAATATCCATTTGACATTGAGTGGTGTCGCCAAGGTTAGGACAAGATCGATTTGAATTTTTTAAATGGAACCCCCTATTTTTTCATTGCATATTCTTGTAGCTTACCTCGAGGCTTTCCAAAACACTATAATAAAATATTTTTCCCTCGAGCACTTTTTGAGTTATATGGCTTGAAATCATTTCTTAATTTTACATAAATCGTAAAATATTTTGTAAAATATTCATTTTTCGATTATCTTACCTAAATACTTTCATGTACAAAATAATAAGAGGAATCAATTGGTGTAAAGGAAACACATAGTTATTTCGAAGAAAAAATATGTAATTTGCAATTAACAATTAAATATTTTTTCTTAAAAGTAATTATGTGTTTTCTTTACACCAATTGATTCTTCTCATTATTTTGTACATAAAAGTATTTAGGTAAAATAATTGAAAATGAATATTTTACAAGATATTTTCGGTTTAGTAAAATTAAGAATATTTCAAGCCTTATAACTCACAAAGTACTTGAGGGAAAAAATTTATTATAGTGTTTTTGGAAAGCTCTCGGGAAAGCTACAAGAATATGCAATGAAAAATAGGAGATTCTATTTAAAAATTCAAGTTGATCTTGCCCTGATTTTAACCATCAAATGGATATTACGTTAATCTTTTACTTAAACATTTGTCTAAAGCATTTGTTCTAAAGTATTCTATATATTCGACTGTATAGACTTTTGGTCCACCCTGTATATAATTCACCATTAAAAAAAATTAACCGTTTGCGGTTAATTTTTGGAGCTCTAGGGCTCCTCTTGCAAAAAATAGAAGAGATGCGGCTATAATAGTCTTCGAGCTAATGCGTTCTTTGACCGATAAGTCGTAACTCGCGAGACCTGTGCTGCGGTTTTATATACTGTCTTAGATGGATTCTACTTTCGGGTTAGGCTTTTTCCCTTTCATCACCTAATGTATATGCATACCTATGTATCTAAAAATATTTTTTATTTTGTATAATAAAAAATATAAAATAAATAAGATATTTTTAATAGAAATTCTTTATTTATTAATGTTATTATTAATGCAATATTATTAACTTCTTTTGAGTTTTTTAAATTGGTACTACATGAATTCTTCATTTTAAAAATGCGGCAGTTCTAGTACATCCTTATTAGGGCCAATAATTTCATGTACTAGCCCTAATAATTTTCTACACGGGAAAAATATTTTTGAGTTTTTCTTCTTTTATGATGTTCAGATTCAATAAAAAAAGAGAAATACCTATCAATAAATCTCTTTAGATATTCTCCTGCACTTGTTCTTCTTCCGATTCCAATTGATTTCACATGTTTATTAATAATTTCTCTGATCAATTCTAAAGTCACCAAATCGATTCCATTCTTAGAAAACTTCAAATTTTAGGAAGCAAATGAGTGAAAACGTGCGACATCTATCGATTAAAGTTAAAAATTTGTACATATGTTTGTCATCCTTAAAGAATTAATTTTATGTAATTTGTGTATTTCTAATGATCGTGAATCCTTAAATTGCTTGCCTAATATCCAATATTAATTACTTGCCCTATATCATATTTATAATGCAGCTGTAATAGACTCATCAATTTATGTTCTAGCCTGCTCCCGATGTCAAAGTCGTTCTGAATTTTTAGTTTTTGTTAGTTGTTTTCGACTCACTTGACTAACATATTCAAGAGTACTCGTGGCGTATCCGTATCTGGTCTAAGTGGCGGACTTATGACATGACCGGCGGCGTGTCTCCAGCATTTATGCAAACAGTTGGTGCCATCCGTACCTATTCCAGCCGCCAGGGCCTCGCCGAAGACACAAACTCCGCGTTTACGCGCGGCTTCCACTTCTTCGGCGGCGCTACGACTCATCACATGCACTACATACAGCGGACAATTGACCTAAGCAAAATTTCGATTCTAGTACTACTGAAAATGCTGGACGATGATGTCTGACGAATACATTTTCGCCCACTTGTCGCTAGTCTCCTTAAGTAAAAAATGGAAAAAAAAATAAGAAGAAAAGAAGAGGAAAAGCTCAAAATTGGAGATAAAAAATTTGGGAAAATGACATGGATATGGTGTCAGACTTTATCACGGATATTCTTTGATATTGGTAAAATAATAATGAGAATTTTGAGAACACATTAAGAATTGGACGTGTGCCACGTAGCAAAGCAATGCGCTGTGCTTTATTTTGTCCTGAATTCTAATCTAGAGATTTATGATCGTTCATGAACTGAATACCGCGGTGAATAGCGTGCCAAGTGCATTCATAACAGAAAACGGATAAATGTAAGATTTGCGTGCTTAGGACAAAGTAAAATAAAATGGAAATAGATAACGAAGTATGAATATATATGAAATTGGCAAAAACTTATCAATGATGACTCAATGGTGTTCAAGTTAGCATTTCGCTTACCTGGTTCGCGATAACGCACGCTCTATTGACGGCTTCTGCCTCAACTTCTTCAGGCCGTGACATTTCGTGGCCCTCTGGACCTGTCACTCCTGCGGCGAGTAGTTTCTTCGCATTCTGTAACAAATTTATAGCGATAAGCAAAAGTTTGTATACATATATCGCATTTTATATATCGCATTTAACATTTTATTACAAACAACGCGAATATCTGCATCTTCTGTTGCCCGTAACTTTCACATCATATATGATTTTTATCACTTAATTTCCTTTTCATGTTATTTAACGATTGATAATTTTGATATAGAAAGCATCATTTTGATTTGTCATAAATAAAAATTTATTTATTTACATTTATTTATTTATTATTTATTTACATTTTATATATTTATATATTTTATATATTTTATCGTTATTTATAGTTTTATATATATATATATATATATATATATATATTTACATTCATTTTTAATTTAATTTATTATATGAAAATATATTTATTTTTATTATATTTTTTATATTTTTTAATATTATTATTATATTTTTAAAAATTTTTTCCCAGTATAAATGTTATTTAAGCGATACAAAATTAAAATTTAAATAAAAAATAAAATACATAAAAAAATTGTAAAATATTAAGTTTTACAATTTTTATTCTTATTAGTTTTAAGTTTTATTTATAATAACAAAATTTTAACTATTTGTTTCCTATTTTGTTTTTTTTTCACGTGGAATTTAATGTATGAATTGCAATTTTCTGTAGCAATTATAAAAAGAAAGAGATTTTTATTTAATATCAATTAAAATATCAAAGAAAGAGATTTTTATTTAATATCAATTAAAATATCAAAGAAAGAGCTTTTTATTTAATATCAATTAAATCACGATAAAATCACTGCAGCGCTTTTATCGAATCAATAAAATCTGATAATTTTGATAAGAATAAAAATTATAAAATTAAATATTTTTACAATATCTCTTATGTATTCTTTTTCTTTGTTTGAATTCTATGTTCCCTAAAATTATATTTGCGCTTGGAAAAATTTTAAAAATATATTCACAATAAGTTAAACTAGAAACAAGCTTTCATATTAGGCTGTGAAAATCAGAAATCAGAATTACAAAGGAAAAATTGTGAAATTAATTCTAAACAGTCATGCACATTGATATCATCATACGTACTTCCGCGATAAGATCACCGTTCTCCGCGTGTACCATAGCGATAGCACCGATCTCTTTGCACGTCTTGAAAGCCTCGATTAACTCCGGATCTCTGAGCATAAACATGTCGCGATAAGCCATGAACATCTTGAAGCTACCGACGCCGTGGTCCTTCGCCAATGTCGCCATGTCTTCTTTAACCTGCAAAAGGATTGGTAGCGAGCATCAATGAATAATAAATTGAATGCGGCTTCCTTTTGAACAACGAACAGCAAATAAGGAGCTGTATCGCGTTTGCTTCCATCGCGGTCTCGCGCGATTTCCTCGCACGTGCTGTACGGTATTTCAACTGCATAATCACACAGCAATCACAATTCACATATAAAATATGTCTATATATATTTTTTATACAATTCTGTGTGTATGTATGTACAAGAAAAATAATAAAAAGAATTAAAAAATAATTGAAAGAATAATTTTCGCATTATTTTAATTAGAAAATAATTTAAAAGTGAGAAAAATTGGCTATATATAATTACATATAAATTTCATTTCTTTAAATTTCACTTTTCCTAAAAAAAAAAACAACGTAAATTTTTATTTTATTTTCTTTAAGTATTTTTCAATTATTCTTATTATTTTTTCCTACACATATTGACGGATGCAAGAGAAAGATTATACGAAAGAAAAAAACATATACAAACATATTTTAAATATAATTATGCATATTCACGTTTGATTATATATAGATTTTTTCTAGAAATAATTAAAATTTAGAATAAAAAAATTTTAGATTACGCGCTCATAAAAAAACTAAATTAGATCCAATTTAATTGAATTGATTTTCCTTTTCTTCTCATTAATATTATAAATAAGAATATATGTACATTTGAAAGGAAATGAATTGTTAAAATTTATTAATCTAGGAATCATTTGATTGATTTAATCTATTGATATAATATTGTATTATTATAGTCTTGCAAAAAATTTCTAAAAAAGGAAAATAGACAGTATATGTATACAGAATACAGGACATTATTTAAAGATATTTTCCAACAAAAGAAGTTCATGAACATAGTAAGTCTGAATATCATAGAATAAAACATTCATTGAATGTTTCAAAATATAAAACTACTACACCTATTACTTTTATTTGTTTAAAAAAATATTTCGCGAGTCTATGATTGTATTTACGATCAAGCATACTAATAGATAGAAACAAGGTTTGAGTCGATAAAATAAAGAGACAGCAAATGTTTGCAATTGTTCTCTTTTTTCTTTCAGGATGGGATATTTGAAGTATATAAAAAACAAATTAATATTATTTTGATGAAGTTTTATAAAATTTAAAAATCAATGAAAATAACAAAATATTAAAGTAATATAATTTCTCTCTTTCTTTCCCTTTCATAATAATTTTACAATACATTTTACAATAAAACGTCTAATTCGAACAAAGCCAAATCCACAACGTATATAATTGTTATCTAGAAAATACTTTTAGATACATTAAAATTTAATCATTCTCTTACGGAACATTTTGTACTTTCAAAGTAATTTTTATTGATCAAAATAACTATTGGTTTTAATATTTTTTTATCTAAGAGAAGATTTTTTCAAAATATAAATTGAATGAAAAAAATTTTACATTTCATGTCATCTCTATGTTTATCGAATTAAAATCTGATTTAAAGTAGAATTTATTTAGTACAAAAAACAATAAATCTTTTCAACCAATCTAACAATATCAGTGACCTTAATCAGAGTATTCGATGAATTCGTTTATATTTTTAAATTGAATTATATAACAATCACGTAACACTAATTCGATTACAATTGAATTGATTTTATATACTTTATGTACGTAATTTACGTAATTTACATTATTCTAGAATTACATAAATTGTCATTATGTTGTTTGGCGCCTAATAAATATTATCAACATAATTCTGATACATAAAACTCGTAAAATATTATGTGTCAACTTAAAAAAAAAGAAATGAGGAAGAAAAAAGATTAGCGAAAAAAGGAAAAGAATTATAAAAGTCTTTTTTCTAGACGAGTATTGTGCAATTATTTCGTTCCGGGTGACTAAAAAGGCGGAAAAGTATATACGAACTGTAATATCGTACACGGCATAATCTAGCGCAAACATTACTACTGTACTCACAATGTCAGCGTTTAATTGACGGACATCAGTCGTAAAAATAGCATCCCAGTAAATACAAAACAATAGTAACATAACATCAATATTATAATAAATTTCCTACTCAACAATGTAACTATTATGTACAAGGCATATTACTTTGCAGTTACATTGTTGAGTAGAAAATTTGTATAATATTAATGATATGTTGTTATTTTGTTTTTATTGGATATTGTGTTTATATAAAAAAGCATTACATGTTAACATTTATTAAAAATGACCAATATTGAAATAATTAAATAGAAAACGAGGAATTGATAGGAAAGAATAAATAAGATTAGAAACGAATATTTTATGTGTCCTATCGATCTCAATCGGACAATCGAACTATAATGAAAGTGAAAGAAAGAATACTCAGATTAGTATTATTTAATCTTGAAATTGATTATTATGCCTATTTATAATATTTACTACAACAATACAATAAATAATACTAAATAACAATATGGAATTGTTGTAAATTATGTGGAATCTCAAAAACAAATTATATGATAGGTAAAGCTTCAATTTAATTTTAGACTGCAATTTTCAATTGAAATAATTTTTTTCTTATTACGAAAAAAATTTATCACTAGAATAAATTGCAAAATACTAATAATAAATATAATAAATTACGCCAAATTGTCTAAAATATCTGTACTGTCACTGTATTGTCATATTATAACAAGAATATTTTATTTTTTAAGAAAAAAAACATATATATATATATATATAATAATAAATTTACTTTCGGACTCCAAGAAGTGACGGCGACGTGCAGCGCATAATCACAGCATACTTTTTCATCCGCCGAATTTCTGTACCTCTCGTAAGCCTCCACAAGATTCTCTTCTTTCCGTGGTACTACAAAATCTATGATCATAGTGGTACCGCCAGCGACTGCAGCCTTCGTGCCTTGGTAAAAGTCATCCACTGACTTGGTACCCATAAATTCAAATTCAAAATGCGTATGCGGATCTATGCCACCTGGCATTACGTATTTTCCTCGCGCATCGATGATTCTCGTGCCACCCGGTATAATAAGATTGCGTCCCATTTGCCTGTGGATTTAAGAAACAAAAATTTTTTTTAAGCAATTGTTTCGCTTCCTGTGCTTGATTAGCAAGTGATTTTTTTCTAGGAAAAAAAACGGAGTTTAAGTTATTTAAATGCTTAAGCTACACGTTTTTACATCAACATATGATTAACAATAACAATTTAACAGCAATGCTTTGCTGACTATTATCAGTCACGTTTGTCTGATAATCAAACGCTCTATGATTGTCACTTCATTCAGCTCCAGTGATAAAATAATAATGTGTGTATTGCGTTTCACTTGTATGTAAAGTGGCGATAGACACGTGACCTGAATATCAATACGACTGTCATAGTATATGTCAGTCGCAATAGAGAGAGAACTTTCGTTTTTTTTTTTGAGAAACAAACACGTGCGAATCTATTCGATAATTCGGTAAATTTTTCTTTAACAAGAAAGAGATTGATTAAAATAATAAAAGATTAAAGATTAATTTTAAAATTTTTTTGGTGTAATTATCTAAATTAAGATTTTTTTATTGCAAATGTTTTCTAATATTTTTTACTTGTACAAAGAAAAAACATAGAGCTTTTCGTCAAGTTTTTTTAAGTGCTGAATTTGTAAATATACTGAAAAAAACTAAATAGCTAAGATAAAAGTATTTTATCTTTTTCATTTTTTTTTAAATCATAAAAAATTTATAATAAAGAATATGTACATATTCAATACCTTGTTAAAATGTTAAATATATAAACAGAGACAGATAAACAGAAACATATTTATAATATATATAAATTTTAGACACAATAATTTAAAATTTAGCTTATTGACTAAATTGACGATTGCTTATAATATAAGAGCAAAATTATTAAAAAAAGAAATTTAAAAAATTTTTTAAATTCTCTGATATATTTCCAGATAAAAAAGTATTAATTGAGAATTCCAAATAAACATTGTTTATTGCAGTAATATGATATGAAACAAATGTTATAATGCAGGTTAATATATATTGCAATACATACTGTACATGTATTATTTTGAAACATAACAATAACGCAATAGAATATTATTGCAATATAACGTTATTATATACGTATTCTTTTGCTTACTGCTACGCAGCAAAGCCAGATTTAACTAATTCAATTTTCATCATGAAATGAATGGAAATGCTACAAAAGATATTAACATAAGAATCAAATCTTATATATCTTTTTTATCACGTTAATTTCTAATAAAAGATTCAGAATATTAAATAGATTAGTTGCAATTGGACGGATAATGGGGAATAGTCCCACTTTTACTGCCTATTTGAAGCAAAAAATTGAAATTTCTATTAAATTAAATTTCGAATTTTATAAATTAAATACATATAATGTAAGTAATTTATTTAAAACTATTAACTCTATATATTATTTAATTATTTCAATCAATTCTATGACTTATTTTCTATATGAAGTAATTCTATATGCAATATAATTATAATGTAAAAATATATAATATATTTTATATTACATATTACATTTATGAATGAGAAATTACAATTAACCAGCTACTTACTCGGTAATAAAAGTAAAAGGAATTTTTTTGTTTCTCCAAAAGATAGTTTCTGGTAACATTGACTTCTTTATTCTTTATAATTTATCATAATTTTAAAGTGTTTTTAAATTTTTGTGTTTAAAATAATGATTTGTTGTGTTCATAATTTTATGACAGTTTAAAAAATAAATGTTCCATTATCCAACTGCGCCAAAAAAGATATACGAGCAGTAGCATTTTCTTCACTCAGAAAGGAGGTAAAACTTACAGAGATTATTCGCAAAATGCAACAACAGTACAATGAAAGTTGTCTAAATCACAGAAAGAATGAAATAAATCATTTTAAAAATAATTTCTGTTTAAACTTATTTTAAATTGACATAAAATCATAATGAAAGAGAGTTACACAACAAAAACTACCACTCTGGACACACAAATACAGTTTAAAGCTATAATATAATAAATCATAGAGAAATCAGTGTTATTGATCAGGGAGACAAAAAGTAACTTTACTATTTGACTTGCTCTGATACATTATTTATAATAATTTATAAAAGTAATTATATAATATAATAAAAAATAATTTATAATATTTATAATAAAATTTATAATAATTTATAATACATTATTTACAATAATAATTTTACTGCTTTTATATAATATTAATATGTTAATATAATATTGACTTGCAAGCTTCCATTTTTTTCTAGAAATTAGATCCTGTCACAAGCTATACAATAAAAATGTATTTCAGAATCTTGGTTCACGCATACCTGATAATGCCATCCTCAATATAGACGTCGCTGTCGATAAGCCCGTCGTCATTCACAACTTTGCCATTTTTAATTAGCAATCTGTTCTGCGCACTCTGTGAAGCAAAATATTATTTTTACGTTAGTTGTAGTATAAGAGACGTAATTTCGAAAGTACAAACTCTTAAATAATTTAACACGAATTAAGCGATTCTTTTCTATCGACCATGAATCTGACTATTGTCCTTGATGTAAAACATACACAACGCGAGTGAGGTCCAATATCCGGCAACTAATGTGCGTACATGCATCGCCATATTACGGTATTATCAATCAACGCTGTATGAGTGACAAATTTACGCACTTCCGCTAATGCTAGATTGAAAGTATGTATGCGATGTGCACGATTCAATAAATGAACAGTTATGTTTAGGGGAAAAATATGCGCGCGCATGTACATGCATATAAAACGTAAAAATAAATAATAAATAATAAATTATACATTTTATATTTTTAATTAATATAAATAAAAAAATATGTAAAATATAAATATTATAAATATATAAATATATAAATTATATATTTTTTCTTTTTTCTCCATCATTTATTCTTCAAAGAAGAAAATAATTATATAATATAATAAATTTATTCTTCAAAGAAGAATAAATGATGGAAAAAAAAAGAAAAAATATATAATTTATATATTTATATATTTATAATATTTATATATTTTATATATTTTTCAAAGAGGAATAAATGATGGAGAAAAAAGAAAAAATATATAATTTATATATTTATATATTTATAATATTTATATTTTACATATTTTTTTATTTATATTAATTAAAAATATAAAATGTATAATTTATTATTTATTATTTATTTTTCATCGCATAATGACTCTTCATAAAATTAATAAGTAAAATTTAAAAAATGTAATATGAATCAATTTCTGATCTTTTTTTTATTTCATTGTTGACATAATGCATTAACTAAGACGATCTAAATTTTCTTTGAAGAACAAATAATGAAGAAAGAAGAAGATCGATCATTGCTTTGAATGCCAACACAGTACAGATTGATGAATAAGGATGTCTTTTTATGGGATTTTCAGGTGCCTTTTGTCGTGCGGAGAAAATATAAAAACTAATCTTTAAAGAGAAAGAAATAGCGATGAGAATAAGAATAAGGCTGGCAGGGAAGTGTTGAAGAAAAAAAAAGAACAAATCTCGTGCTACAGCCTACATTTCAAAAATACACCAAAGAATTCAGGGCTTTTCGCCCTCCAACTGAGGCCAACTGGACAATGAATCCTACGGGTGAATGCTACTTCATAAGATTTCGACACAAATTTAAGTTACTTTCAGCTCTCCTCGAGATTTCTGCATCACCGAACTTTCTTTGTTTTCACGTTGAAAAACATATGATGCAAATTTATCAAAAATTTACAATATTTTTAAAATCCCATGTATTTTTATACAAATCGTTTATAGTATATAATCGTTAGGTAATGCACATATATTTAAAACAAATATGATAATATGATGATAATAAAAGCTAAGAATTCCAAATTTTTTATTTTTCGCTCTGTAAAAAATTTAATTATATTTCTCGATAGATTTAAAATGTCTGACACATTAAAAGAAGACATTCAACAAAATCGATGTAACAAAAAGTATATTACAATAATTACGAAATAATAAATAAAACTAAATAAAATAAAAAAATAACGTAAATACAAGATATGTACAAAGCTTTATATCAGAAAATGAGATGTTTAATTTTCAATTTTTACGTCGAGAACTCATTGAGAAACCTCCCGCAAATATAGTTTATATATAAGCGGAGGCCTTGTCATTTTTAGAGTGTAGTTATTACCGACAAGCATATGTGTTTCATGTGTTAGGGACTAGCATTCGGATATTTTCAGCACGTTCTTATAATATATCTTCCACGCATACGGCATCTCATGTGATTTTTAAGAGAAATCTTCTCTAGAGTGTTATAAGAGTGCTATAAGAACGATAAAATCTCATTAAAATGAAGTACATATTAATTTCTGAGACTAACTTTGTCAACATCTAAAAATCCACATGTAAATTATAAAAAAATAAATTACATAAAAAATGATTTATTTTTCCTTTTCTCTCTCTTTTTGTTTGTCTCTTAAATTAATTAATAGTCCAAATTATTTTTACATTTTTACATCATTTTTTTATATTATTTTTTTCTTATAATTAACAAAACAATAAAATCGCATTTCTTATGTGCTTTTGGCCAAAAGATAAATTATCATATTAATCTTGAAAAATTAATAGATACAACTAAATTAATAATAATAATAATACATGTTATGTTAAATTAGATATACATATAATATATACTTTGTCAACATCTAAAAATCCACATGTAAATTATAAAAAAATAAATTACATAAAAAATTATATTTATTTTTCTTTTTCTCTCTTTTTGTTTGTCTCTTAAATTAATTAATAGTCAAAATTATTTTTACATTTTTACATTATTTTTTCTTATAATTAACAAAACAATAAAATTACATTTCTTATGTGCTTTTGGCCAAAAGATATAATTATCATATTAATCTTGAAAAATTAATAGGTACAACTAAATTGATAATAATAATAATACATGTTATGTTAAATTAGATATACATATAATATATACTTTGTCAACATCTAAAAATCCACATGTAAATTATAAAAAAATAAATTACATAAAAAATTATATTTATTTTTCTTTTTCTCTCTCTTTTTGTTTGTCTCTTAAATTAATTAATAGTCAAAATTATTTTTACATTTTTACATCATTTTTTTCTTATAATTAACAAAACAATAAAATTACATTTCTTATGTGCTTTTGGCCAAAAGATATAATTATCATATTAATCTTGAAAAATTAATAGGTACAACTAAATTGATAATAATAATAATACATGTTATGTTAAATTAGATATACATATAATATGTAAAATTATTATTTGTGCAACATTTGAACTGAGAAAGCAAGTCTATATGGCGCAAAATGCGGGCTGCGTCGAACCAGACGGGCGACCCTGGTTAAAATCAATAATCCCGACACTTCCTGTCTATACATCTCGAATCCGCTGGTACGAACTGACACGGTTTTAAGCGAAAATCGCTTATCACAAGTATCTTTTCGCGATTAGATCGCGAATAGCAATTTGGCATGTTAAAATTCTCTCTCTCACACATACACACACACAAAGATCTTGCGAAATGTATATATGAGGAATAGATTCTACTTTTAGATTTTCGACACAAGGCGAGAATATCGAATTAGTTTCCCAGTGAAACTATGTTAAACTATGTTAAACTATGTTACTTTGTTATGATATTTAGGTATGCAATACGTCGGTTATTATTAAAAAAAATCAATAGATGACAAGTGGAATTTTCCCATGTAAAAGTTCTAACTGTCATAGCTCCAATTTATGTATATAAATTTAATTTTAAATAATAAAATATTTAATTTAATTAAAAGTTAATTAATTTAATTTAATTAAAAGTTATATTGATTTTTCAGACATATATAGAGATTTTCATTTGAATTGCAAAATATCACAAATGAAGGAAAACAAGAAAATATATCTAAAGACATTTTTTTTTTATCCCTTTAAAGAAAGAAACTCAAAATTTTTCTTCTAAGTTTGAAGTTTCGGTAAGTAAAATTGCTGGAACTCTGGAAGCACCATAATACAGATTAACTCATCTAACGTAAGTTTGTTTTACGCAGTGTGAGATACGCGATGCAAAGCAAATAACATACATCATACATTGCATAATCACCTCAAGTGCATTCAGCGTCTCATATCTTGAGTTGAGAAGATTTCATTAAAATAACTAAGAAATTATAAAATAAAAATGTATATGACTATAACAAATATTTCCTCATTTTTAATCCTTTCAATTATATACAGTAGCGCTCAAAAGTATTTTGACAACAAGAAATTCTTTGTTATTACGCGTTACATAGTGCTAAATAAAAAACGTTTTAGTTTATCGTTGAGTGTGATGTGATTGCAGGTCATAAGTAAACAACAAGTCTGAACTTGTTTGTTTACAGTAGGCGCTGAATGACAAACGTTCCATATCTTGCGCTCAAACGTATTTTGACCAGTCATTTTGATTCGAGCTTTCCAAAGTGTCGGTTGTAGTATTACTTAATTTGTGTTTATATCAATTTATTGTGATTCTTTTAACATGCCGAAGCTTAAAGAATATTTCACTGACTTTAAAAAAAGCTGTTATAACCACCCTAAAACAAGGAAAAACACAAGCAGAAGTTGCACGTAATTTTAACGTGTCTCGGCAGCTTGTTAGTATATGGAATAAAGTGTTCAATAAACGAGGGACTATCGAAAATAAGTCCCGAAGTGGCCGTCCGAAAAAAACAACTCCTACTATTGATCGCATAATAAAAAGATTATCCGTTAGTGATGTTCGTAAGTCGGCAGTAGCAATAAAAAACGAACTGAAAGAAAATTACGACACGGATATTCATGTTTCAACTGTCAAACGTCGTCTAATATCATGGATTACACGGCCGTCGACCCACGAAGAAGCCTCTTATATCTGCAAAGAACCAGAAGTTACGAATTGCGTTTGCAAAACGCCACAAACTGTGGACGTTCTGAATGGTCTAGTATTTTGTGGAGCGACGAAAGCAAATTTAATTTAATGTCATCTGATGGGATTAAGTACATTCGACGTCCTGTTAACAAAAGATATGATGTTCGATACCAAGTGTCCACCATCAAACATGGAGGCGGCAGTGTTATGGTTTGGGGCTGCTTTTCACGCTATGGAGTTGGACCGCTAGTTCGCATTGAAGGGAATATGGATCGATTTATGTATGAGAACATATAAAAGACGCAAATGCTGCCCTATGCTAAAGAGAACATGCCACCTGGGTGGTACTTTCAGCACGACAATGATCCAAAACACAAGTCCAAGCGAAACCGAATTCCAACATAACCGAATTTATGAAACGTGAAAAAGTCAAGGTTCTCGAATGGCCAAGTCAAAGTGCTGATCTAAACCCCATAGAGTATCTGTGGGAGGAGTTAGATCGCAGAGTAAGATGTCAAAACTATTCGAATAAAGAGGCTTTATTTCAAGCTCTTAAGAAGGAGTGGGAAAAAATTCCTTTGGATCGAATACAGAAGTTAGTCGACTCGATGCCGGCTCGTTGTGATGCTGTTATAAAGGCTAATGGATATGCTACTAAATATTGATTCATTTAAAAATAAAGATGATGTTTAAGCGTTAAAAATTTTCATTTAATTACACTGTCAAAATATTTTTGATCAATCATGTTCTTTATTTCTAGTTTGATTTTATAATTTTGTTATCAAACTACAATTTCTTTTACAAAAATATGTAGACAAATCAAGTTTCTTCCAATAAAAAATAGTTGTATATTTGTGTCTTCTATTTGTATTAAATTAGCCCAATTATTGTCCTTGTCAAAATACTTTTGAGCGCTACTGTATATATATATATATATATATATATACTCTTTTACATTTAAAATTTTTGTAGATTTGTTTTTTCGAAATTTTTTGCCGCTGCATCTGATGTTAATATTTTTGATATAAAAAAATTCAAGATGGCGAGTCTTTTCAATATGACAGAAAATTATAAGTTTTAAGAATTATACACTTTTTCCTTTAGATTCTGAGATCCTCAAAAAAAAGATATTTAAAAAATTAGTTGGGTTTAATACAGAAAATATTATATTTTTTATATAGAATTAATAACAAAAACAATATGGCGGAAAATTCTGAAAAATAATTTAGAATATACTAAGTTCGTAAAAAAATTGTCCTTTTAATTTTCATAATAGATTAGTGGAAAATGTATTTCTTCATATATAATATACTAATTCTGATTATTCTGATTATTCGTTTGCATATATTTTATTTTTTGCAATTAATGGCTTCATATTTCCTTTATTGATGTTCTAGTAACTTTGTAGAAACAGAAAAGTTATTTAGGTATTTATTGTCAAAGAGTGGTTGAAAAAATGAAAAACTGCGAAAAAAATCGATGGATCGCGACTCATCGTTTTTTTCGCAGTTTTTTATTTCTAAAAACCAATTCATGATATTCTAAATATGATTTAAAAATATATTGATAATGATATTTCATAATATTTCAATATATAAATATATACTAAAATTATTTTAAAAATGATAATAAAATATGTACATATTATATTTTTACTCTTCTTAAGAAAAAAAGGGTTCTTCTTTAAATTTAGATTGTATGAACAATGTAATCTTTATTTCTTTCTATATGCAATAAATATACAATACATGTAAATGAACTTGCATTTGAAAAAAAATACCAATAACGCAAGACAAAACTTTGAATAATTAGTGATATCGATTGCATGATATGACGTATAATTGCATCTCGTTTCTTAATGAAAGATACCGTATGTGGATGTGCGAGCATCTAGTTTGCAGCCACGCATAAAAGCTATAAGACGTCTCTTTGAATATTATCATCACGATCAAGGCGTCCTTGGACCATATCCCACGATCACGTTTCTTCGCGTGAGTGAAGATGCACAAGAAATATCTTGAATGGATCTTACACACAAAATATCATCCGAAATCACCAAAATTTCATATATATATATATATAATTTTACATATATGTATATATATATATATATATGTATATATTTTTAACTGAACAATTTATTGATATTAAGAGAACAAAATATATTAATATATTTAATAATAAATATATCTGTTCTCTTAATATCAATAAATGTATATTCTCTTAATATAAATAGATAATATATTTTTAAACAAATATATTTGTTGAAAATCACATTGTTATACTTAGTTCATTCTGCCTACATCTATATCTATTTCCTATGTCTAGCGCAGCGATCGTTACAGAGTTGTGCGTCTGCTCTCTGTGCCGAGAACCCGCATTCATTTGGTTAGAAACATGTAGACTTTTATTCGATGGCTATTTTTCAAAAGGCAAACCACCGAGAATATTTTGGTACTAGGCAATAAAAGAATTTTTTTCTTTCATTTTTAGAAACTATTATGTTTCCTAAGAATTTTCAATAACGAGACAACTAAAATTACAATTATTTTAACATTTTAATATTTACTTGATTGTAATTTTATATTATTGGTATTTCTTATGAAATATTGCATCGATATTTAAATAATAAAATATAATATATTTTGTGCATTGGAAAAAAGTTGTTGAGACTGCCCCACCTAGAATTTTATTTGCCCCCTCTAACATAACGGGCTGGTTAAATTATAGATAGATCTCATATGTCTACGGAAAAACTATAAAAAATATACATCGCACACTGAGAAAAATCGTTTGATTGTATCAACAAGACGTATATGATTGAAGGCATTTTGATTAAATCAAACAAGAATTTCTAGTTATCATCATAAGACTCGATTTTTTTATAACTAGAACATTTAATAGATTTTATTATAAGGGTTTGATTAGTATTTTCTGGTTGGATCTATAAAATTTTTTATTACATTAATTTCTTTGCTTGCTTCTTAACTTAACTCGTATTCAATATTTGCCATGAAATGTATAAAAAGAACTAATATTAACATTAAATCCAAAGTATATTTTTTTTCTTACTGCAGTAGTGCCAGAAAGAGGACGCTAGTTCTCTGATTGTGTGTGTTTGAGCTGCATTCCCTTCTTGCATTCCAGTTTATCAGTTTAATTTCTAATAAACTGAATTTAAAATAATTTATTCAATAATCTGGATTTATCCAATTATCTTGTTGGAATTCAGAATATTAAACAGACTTTGGAGATTTGGAAAAAATTTTAGACAACTTGGTGCTGGTGAGTTTAGTATTATTAACCAGAAAATTTGGTAAATTTAACTGGAAGAAATTAATCAGATTCATCTGGTAATTCCTACAAGAATTTTGGTTCGTCCATTTTCCAACAGACACACTTGAATCTACCAGAATTCTAATTAATACAACCAGATTTTTTCTCAGTGCTCTCTAAAAGTGAATCAGCTTATTATTATTGAAAAATAATAAATAATCACTGATTACAGCAGTTATAAGTACAGCACTGTAAATCAGTGATATTTTATTGAAAGAAGCAGTTAATAATTTTGGCTGTTTCAATCAATAATATTTCTCAATATCAGTAACATTTCTTTCGTTATTGTCAGTAATATTAAATTACAATTCATCTCTCTATCTATTTCATATAAAATTAAAAATTTTATTTATATTTACTAAATATTTATTATATTAAAAATTTTATTTTATTTATATTATATGCATATTGAACTTGTTATTTTAAATAGATAACAAATGAATAATTTTCTTTAAGTCGCCAGACATTTATTTGTCCGATTTATAAGATCGATTTAATATCTGAAGCCTCTCTATTGAGATTGTATCAGAAATTAAATCGAAGTAATATTTCTAATTTTATCTGTCGCTCTTTGCAAACTTTATATAATTCTTGACTAAAACTAAATACGAGAGAGATAGTAATCGTAACGATAAGTGAACGAACTAGCGATTACTGGTTTTACAGTGAATTTTATTTTAACTAATCATAATCAGTGAGATATAAGATAAAATAACAAAAAAATAAGCGTTTCTATTGAAAATCAGTAAAATACTGATTCTCAGTGAAATCTTATTTTACTGTTTAAATTAGTGATATTTTCACTGATTCACTTTTAGAGAGTGCAGATATACAGGGTGGACATTTTAACCTTTAATGGAGAATAACTCGACCAGTAAGCGAAATAATAAAAAAAGTTTTATACAAAAGTTTTTTGACTATGAGGGGGACATAAGATGGTGTCATTAATTTGACCTTGTGTAATCATTTGAAGGTCACGTAAAGGTTACCTTCAATTTTTTAAGCGGAACCTGCTATTTTTCATTACATAGCTCATTCTTATCTCGAGCTTATCTTGAGAGCTTTCCAAAACACTATAATTAAATGTTTTTCCATTAAGTACTTTTCAAATTATAAGGCTTGAAATAATATCTTAATTTTACATAAACCATAAAATATCTAGTAAAATATTCATTTTTCGATTATCTTACCTTAATACTTTTATGTACAAAATAATGAGAGGAATCAATTGGTGTAAAGAAAAAAACATAGTTGTTTCGAAGAAAAAATATGGAATTGTTAATTGCAAATTACATATTTCTTTCTTTTGTATAAAACTTTTTTTATTATTTCGCTTACCAGTCGAGTTATTCTCCATTAAATGTTAAAATGGTCCACCCTGTATATAGAAGAATTATTATCCTCTGACAAAAAAGTGTATATGCGAATCAAAGAGAAGTATCTATAGTTTTTTAAGCGCTTGCCTTTAGTTTGCCCCTGCAAACGGGGTCGCGAACAATCCACCTGTAATCTACTTTACATTCATACATACGGCGTGCACCGGAAGTGACAGACATAGGTCACACCTGGCTTCTTCTATCGTGGTCATTTACGTTCTAGAAATGATACCGGCAAACACGCATTTCGATTGACGGTCTTGGCGGCCAATTTAGCAGTCGAGCCAAATTTAACACCGTCTCATTGGACAAGAGAGAAGAAAGAGAGAAAGAGAGAGAGAGAGAGAAAATTTTGAGAAATTACTACGATCAACAATGAATAAATAAAAAGCTTAAGAATAGACGGATGTGAATAGTGCAAAGGAAACAGAGCGAAATAAGTAGCTGACGAAAATTGGCCGCGAATAATGATACTCTACGCATGCCTTAAAAGTTATATGTGTCGCATTTTTAATTTTGTGGGTCTATTAGATTATCGCAAAATGATTCAGCCCTGTAAAGTTAATACTTTATTTTTAAAATTTCGATGCAATGAATAAAGTTTTGCTTCTTCCTCAAAAATTCTGATGCAGAAAAACAGTTGCAATTAAATATTAGGAATTTGAAGGAGCAATTAAATAATAGGAATTTGAAGGAGCAATTAAATAATAGGAATTTGAAGATGTATAAAATGTCAACCTCATGTTAAATCAAAATTGATAACTTTTTTTATTTCGAACATGAATTCTGAACTCTATCCTAATTACAAGTTTGAGTAGCTATTATTCTCGAATTATACGAGTCAATTTAAAAGATTCTTTTTTGAAGGTGATATCTTCTTCAGCGAAAATATCGAGGCATAATATTTCAATAATTTTCGAATTATAAAAGATTCGAAAAAGAAAGACACAAACTAAATTTTTTAGAATCAAAGGATTATCAAAATTACGTTGTTCAGTCAATATCAAGTAGAATTTATTTTAAATTCTATTTTACTGGATTTTTAACTTAAAGTTTTTAGTTATAAGATACATGGTAAAAATTGAAAACTTGCTAGAAATGACGACGTCCCTCGACATTTTCACTAAGAAAAAATCGTTTCCAAATTGATCTCAAAAATCTGCAATCAATAGATGCGATGCGATAATTCTAGATGATATAGGATATTATATAAGGGAAATTTTCCTTTTTTCTTTCCTAATATATTATAGACATTTATTTTATGAAAAGATAGCAAAATATTAATAAATTACATGAAAAGTTTGATAGAATGTAAGCAACAAGAACAATATTTCTCCTTTTTCATATGGTCTAATTAACAAACTTGGACTTGCGTTCGTTCCAGTTATAATCGAGTTTATTTTTTTTTTATTATTATAATAAACTGCACGCGCATATTTTTAATAAATAAATTTATATTATTTATAACAAACACATGTTTTTAATAAATAAATTTATGATAAAAAATCTGCCACAGATTTTTAGACTTTAATTAAATAAAAAACAGTTTATCGTGCAAATTAATTAGACTATCAAATAAAAATTTATAATCTATTTTTTTTATGATTACAATAAATTAACAAATTGACATTTTGATCATAAGAAGAGAGAATATATATATTGTTATATTAGTAGTTATCTAATTATCTATAATAGCTAATAATAGTAGTTATTTACAATAACAATAATACAGTTTTGTGTTATTATATAATCAAAATAATACAGTTTTTATAATGAATTATGCATGTCATGAGGCGCATAATGTAACGTGAGAAGTAAAACCGGATCAGTTCCCATTAAATACACGTTTTCATATGATTATACGCCTCTCTCTCTTTCGCAGGTATTATTACTTAGGTTATTTAATACGTCGTCGCATAAACGCATCTTTGTGTGCTCTTTTTATTCTCAACATTATTAAGTTATAAGGAACATCAAATGATTAAAGAATAATTTAGGCGGGTTTTTCACACATCTCATCAAGAAAATATTCATGTTTCTTCTCATAGAAACATAAAAAGATCTTTTTATTTTTTCTGTCGCGAAGATCATCGTCATTTGAGATTTAGAGCAATTGAATAATAAATTAAATAACAATAAATAATAAAATTTGCGAGGTAATATTGCAAAATGTATAGCGAAGGAAATGCTAGGGAGAGAGTTTTCCCAACATTAGGTCGACGAGTCGAGTCGACGAACTATTGATTCGGCGGCTACGTGTTCTCAACTTGCTCTCCTGACTCTGCGTCGCAGTGCCGTATAGTTTTCTCTCCGATTTTTCATTTCCTTTCTTTTACGTTCTTAATTTGAGATTTAATAGAGATTTTGGAGAACTCAGAAACTTATTTTCTTCACAGAATTTTTAATATCTTATATATTTTCTCTTGTCTAACAATAAGTTAAAATTTTTAGAAAAATTTTAAGCCTTTTATTTCTCAGCACATAATAAATAAATCTAATAAATAGATTTAAATTTAATAAATAAATTTATCGAAATTATTTTTCTTTTGATACATGATCTGATATTAGAAGTTGTATTGTGAAATCAAGGAAAGTGTCGAGGAATAGGTTCCCGATAAATAACTTTTTATCATAACTCTTTTATCTCGATTCGCCGATAATTATAAAAAAAAACATTATTATAAAAATTCGATAGATTAGAAGTTTATGCAATTGTATTAATATATAATTGTAATTTTAATATTTCCACGTTAAGGAAAATCTAAACATCTTACATCAATTGTTATATTAAATACAGTTAGTGCTTGGAAACATGTTTGTTTGAAACATAATACAATGATTATTCTGTTTGCAGAGTCAGAGAAAGAGGATGGGAATTTTTTTTTTGCTTTCAATCGATGCTAAGTAGCACGTGCTAATTAAACGCAACATCGAGTCCATCATTAACAGGTAGAATTAACATAAAATAATCAAAATGCAAAAATATTTCCAATAGTACAGTCTTTACAATTTTAACAATTTCTATCTTAATATACTCAAAATAGTTTCAAAATATAATAATTCTTAGAGAATTTCTTAATAGAAAGATTTTATTTTCTTTCCCTATACAAGTTAAAATTTTCCGATTCTTATCTTCGTAAAAATTGAGTCCATCATTAACAAGTAGAATTAACATAAAATAATTAAAATGTAAAAATCTTTCCAGTAGTATATAGACTCTTTAGAATTTTAACAATTTCTATCTTAAAATACTTTCAAAATATAATAATTCTTAATAGAAAGATTTTATTTTCTTTCCCTATACAAGTTAAAATTTTCCAATTCTTATCTTCGTAAAAATTGAGTCCATCATTTAACAGGTAGAATTAACATAAAATAATCAAAATGCAAAAATCTTTCCAGTAGTATATAGACTCTTTACAATTTTAACAATTTCTATTTTAAAATACTTTCAAAATATAATAATTCTTAATAGAAAGATTTTATTTTCTTTCTCTATACAAGTTAAAATTTTCCGATTCTTATCTTCGTAAAAATTGAGTCCATCATTAACAGATAGAATTAACATAAAATAATCAAAATGCAAAAATATTTCCAGTAGCATACAGACTCTTTACAATTTTAACAATTTCTATTTTAAAATACTTTCAAAATATAATAATTCTCAATAGAAAGATTTTATTTTCTTTCTCTATACAAGTTAAAATTTTCCGATTCTTATCTTCGTAAAAATTGAGTCCATCATTAACAGGTAGAATTAACATAAAATAATCAATATGCAAAAATCTTTCCAGTAGTATATAGACTCTTTAGAATTTTAACAATTTCTATCTTAAAATACTTTCAAAATATAATAATTCTTAATAGAAAGATTTTATTTTCTTTCCCTATACAAGTTAAAATTTTCCGATTCTTATCTTCGTAAAGATTGAGTCCATCATTAACAGATAAAATTAACATAAAATAATCAAAATGCAAAAATATTTCCAGTAGTATACAGACTCTTTACAATTTTAACAATTTCTATCTTAAAATACTTTCAAAATATAATAATTCTTAATAGAAAGATTTTATTTTCTTTCCCTATACAAGTTAAAATTTTCCGATTCTTATCTTCATAAAAATTGAGTCCATCATTAACAGGTAGAATTAACATAAAATAATCAAAATGCAAAAATATTTCCAGTAGTATACAGACTCTTTACAATTTTAACAATTTCTATCTTAAAATACTTTCAAAATATAATAATTCTTAATAGAAAGATTTTATTTTCTTTCTCTATACAAGTTAAAATTTTCCGATTCTTATCTTTGTAAAAATTGAGTCCATCATTAACAGGTAGAATTAACATAAAATAATCAAAATGCAAAAATCTTTCCAGTAGTATATAGACTCTTTAGAATTTTAACAATTTCTATCTTAAAATACTTTCAAAATATAATAATTCTTAATAGAAAGATTTTATTTTCTTTCCCTATACAAGTTAAAATTTTCCGATTCTTATCTTCGTAAAAATTGAGTCCATCATTAACAGGTAGAATTAACATAAAATAATCAAAATGCAAAAATCTTTCCAGTAGTATATAGACTCTTTAGAATTTTAACAATTTCTATCTTAAAATACTTTCAAAATATAATAATTCTTAATAGAAAGATTTTATTTTCTTTCCCTATACAAATTAAAATTTTCCGATTCATATCTTCGTAAAAATTGAGTAGCACTTAAAGATTAGTAGCTTTAATGAAAAGTTACAATGTCGCTTGAATCAATAATACATCAATTGTGACACTGGGCAACATTATTGTCGTTTCTCATACTGGAGCTGAAATGTTATATTTTTCTTTCACAAATGTTACATTATGTTTTAACACTTCTGTTGTATATAAAAGTGAATATATATTCCAAAGCAAAATATAAGATTTCATCCTGATAATAGCACGTCGACATAAATATAATTAATGATGAAATTTTTTTCTTATTGTCGGTAAATAAAAGTGCATACTGTATATAGTTTTCATAAGTGTCTATCACTTTATATTTTTTAAATATCTTATGATAGTTATATAAAATCGCGACGTAAGCATTACTTCATGATTTTTATGTTTCAATCAATACGCGCTTTTTTATAATCATATTATATAATATATTTTTCACAAACATTCGTTATTCTATAGATAATGGTTATTAATATGATTCAATGTCATTCAATATCATTAATATAAAATATATATGAAGAAAAGAAATAGAAGTAACATATCTTTCATACTTTTTATATTTTTAATACTTTTATTTTTGAGCTTTAACAACAATTTTACAATTATGTATTAATATATAACAAAATATAAAATAGTAAAATATCAAGTCGCACGTCGCAGAATTGATCGTGTGAATTAATCGTTATTCTTCAGCATTTTGATTGACTGAATGTAACTAATAATTTTATGCTATATATGATATTTATGAGATTTATATTGATATTGATTATAAAATAAATGGAATAATATAATAAGGATATTATATAGTATAAGGATATAAAATAATAAGGATATTATAAAGAAAGAATATATCGAAAAATTCTCAAAACATAAGAATTAATTTTTTTGTTTAAAAAATTATTTATTATAATTATTTAAACATCTTAAAAGTAATAATATTTTAAAATTAATTCCACAAAAATTTAAATAATTTCGCATAATATTATTTTATAAATTCATCTCAATTCAAGCATTATAAAAATTATGTTCCTCAATTTATGTTGAGATTAAAAACCCTCTGCATCGTAAATAAATCATCCTAGTATGCACTATTATCAAAAATCAATTTCATACATTCCGTTATTTATGTAACAAGACACACATATATATATATATATATGTAAAAATAGATGAAATAATATGTATTAGTCACGATTTCGATTACAGACCGGATTTTTTCGATTAGTAGACATTACTTCATATGCAAATTACAGCCTCAATAAAATAAACGGCTTCGAATAAAAATACTTGTGCCATTCAGATTCCGATTCTCACGCCAATTAAATTATTTTATATTAATCAAGCTTATTAATATAAACTAAAAAATATCATTTAGAATTATGAATGTATAATTGATATAAATACATACATTATTTTTTATGAGCAATTTATTTTTCTCAATAAAAAAAATTAATTATTTCATAGCGACTAACATGAGTTATAATGACTAACTTGAGCTCCAGTCTATATAATATACGGATCATATAGCAATCGCAACAAATCTTCATCAAAGAGAGCATAGGGCGTGATAGCGTTCCTTATCATTCAAAATGGCTATTTATCACCAGCGTCGATTGATTATATGTATATCAACAACGAATGCAGAAAAAAAAGCGAAAGCACGATTTTGCATGCAAATAACATGCTGATTTGTTGAAAATAAATTGTTGTTAGCTAACAGAAAATTTGTGCACGTATTTAATTAAATCTTCTCTTTTCATATTAAAAGAATTTTTTGCAATTCTCTATCTCTCGGCTGCAAATATAGATACAAATTGATAAAGCTACAAATATAGATATGTACAAATTGATAAAGTTCTCAATGTCAATAGAATGTTGAAGTAATTTGTAATAAAACTAATAATTCTAAAAAATATAATTAACTTTTAATTATAAAAAAGATAAAGGTTTCAAAAAAGATAAAGGTTTTAGAAAACAATTTGAATATAAAAAAATGAAATAAAGGAATTTGAAAATAAAAAACAGTTAAATAAAGTACTTCTCGAATAGAAGTGAATAAAGTTAAGAAATGACTTTCAATTTATTTAAGAAAATAAAATAAAAGTAAAATAAAATTAAAATTAAATTAAAATAAAATTAAAATTAAAATAAAATTAAATTAAGCTAACAATAAGCATTTAAATGATGTTGATGCAACAAGTACTTGAACATGAAGTTCTCAATTAATAATCTCCGAATTATCTCCGAATAAATGTTTAATATGCATGTTAGACGAAAATTTTCTTTTATCTTTTCGAAAATAATTTTTAAGAATAAAAACTTTTACAATACTTAACACATCTAAAATAATCTAAAAATTTATTCTACCAAGTTTTGTTCGAAGTAAAAAAATATTCAAAAGCTTTCTCTCTCGAAAGTTAGAATGTATGATATTAAGAATTTCTATTTGTAAAATAGAAATGAGAAAACATTGAAATTTCAAAGCAGAAATAAAATTAGCGAAGGATTCGCGAAGCTTCCCTCATTGCTATGAAAAAAAAAAGAACAACTCACAGGGCGGTTTTGATTCGTTATATAATATCGTAAAATATATAATGCGTAAAAAATAACAAATATAAGTTTTACATGAAAAATATATATTTTCTAAAATATTACACTAAAAGAAATAAATGTAAAAAAATAAATGAAAATAGAAATAACTATAAAAAAATAACTGAAAATAGCTGACCCGAAATTTATAAGAAAAAATAAGGAAAAAATACATAGAAGTCAAAAAAAAAAGTAAAGAACTTTTTATTCATGAATCAATAAAATTGTAAAACATTTATAATTTTGCATATATTTTAATTGCAAATATTTTATAATAAAAGATGCTCCGATTTAATTATTCGTTGAGAGTGATTTGTTCAGCACTATTAAATGTGCGATACTAAATAAAAAAAAATCAATACGCGAAGCCGAATCAAAAAATTTATTTTATACCATAGAACAAATTATAGCAATGAAAGATCTATCGCAATTTATCGCTACCATGCTCGTCCACCATTTCGCTTTTATACGTAACGCGTATAAAAATAGCTTTTTTCCTTCTCGAAAGACGGGACCGAATGCGAAAAATTTACAGGTGCAAAACGCACTTACCTGCAGATGAATGGGCACTTTCTTCACCGGGGTACTCATCTTGCGCGTTCACAATCAATCGATCACAGAGTATATTTACTCCTATATAATTACTCCCAAATACGTAAATCACTTATTTTTGTTCGTATAAAACAAATATTGGTTTTACGCGCGCGCGCAATTTCTCTCTTTTATTTTCTTTTTTCGTAAAGAGGGATGCAAAGTGGGAAGTAACGAGTGGAACGTAACACACACGATGTACACGATCGAAATGCGACTGATGCCGCTGATGCGATGCGCTAGCATCGTTTTCGTCACTCGATGAGGGTGGATCCCCCACTTGACGCGTTCCCCCTCCCTCTCGCTTCCGCCAATCGAATTAGAGCATTGGCAGAACGCGGGAAGTGTTGAATGTAAAATAGGAGACCTAGTGAATTTAGCGTTAAATGCTTCAAATTATAATTTCAGGAAATAAAAATTACTTACTTTCTTACTGTCTAAATTTCTTAGAGTGAAAATGTACTCGAAAAATTGAGTGACTGGTCAAGTCACTCTAGTTAGAATGACTTTTCACTCATAGAAGTGAATTCTTCTCACTTTTTGTTGTAGAGTAAAAAATTCACACTGCAAAATAGAGTAAATATGTATTACTCTATCATGTAAAGTGAATATTTTCACTCTATGTAGCATTTTCACTCTGTATAGAGAAAATTTTTACTCATGAAGAGTGAATAAAGCATAATACATTACGTTCAGAATTAAACGTTCACTTTTGTGAAAAGTGAATGTTCACTAATTATTTGCGAGTGGCAGTATTTTCACTATCACTTGGAGTGAATATTCACTCGTTTGGAGTTAGATTTCACTCTAAGAAATTTAGAGAGTAGGATTGGTATGTTTTAAACAATGTGTTTAAAACTGTTTGATTAAAACTTGTTTAAAATAGTGGACACCGTTTAAAATATCGCAAGTAAAATATATGATTATTTGGAAAAGAAATTGTAAAAAACATCAAAAACAAACAAAAACTAATAGATGTGTATTTTGCAAAAAAGTTTTTGTTTTAGTATTTTTAGTTTTTTATCTATATTTATGTAACATATAGATATAAAAATGTAAATAATAAAATAAAAATGATAAGATGGGTATTATTTTAGCAGAATATTTATTTTTGGATATTAAATAACAATCAATACAATAAAGATTACTTAGAAGATATTGATTGACTTTACATTTTACATTTTAGCATTTTAAATTAATAGTACATAACTCATAGGCAGTTCTAAAAAAAAGTTCTTTTAAAAAGAATTGAGGTTTTTTATTTTTCTTTTATTTATAATTTATGTTGAGAATTGAGCATGAAGTTACTTAATAAGAATAGGAAAGGAACCAAAGTATTATATATTAAATATTATTAACTAGAACCTTTTTTTAGAACTACTGACCTGCTATGAGTTATGTATAATACTATTAATTTAAAGTGCTAAAATGTAAAATGTAAAGTCAGTCAATATCTTCTAAGTAATCTTTATTATATTGATTGTTATTTAATATCCAAAAATAAATATTCTGCTAAAATAATACCCATCTTATCATTTTTACTTTATTATTTATATTTTTAATAGTGTTGTCAATTTTGACAACGTTATTTACAGTTTAACACTAGCGAAAAATTTAAATATTTACACAAATCAAAGCTATTAAGTGTTTTTCGCTTGTTTAAAACATTTTTTTTGTTTAAAATATGTTTTTTTTTACATTACTTAAAAACACAAATAAAACAAAAAACATTGTTCTACACAAAAACAAGTTTTTTGGTAACCCTGTTTTCTTTTTGTTCGATTAGAATTCTTTTCAGTTTTTCTTACCTGTAGACAAGTATAATCAGTTTCAAAATAAAATTAATTTTCCTTGAAATTGAAGCTATTCTTTCCCATATCTTTTTTTTCTATAATTCGTTTAACTCTAGGCTGGAAAATTTAAATTTGTTTTACACAAATTTGTGATAATTTTACTAATTCCTTAAATTGAAAGTTTTTTAATGTCAAACAGAATAAAGTAAAAATATTGTATATATCTATCACAAACTTCTTTTCCCATCTATAAAATACATTATATTCGTAAAAGTTTCGTTAATGTCAAATTTAAGATAAATAGCTAAACATGCTTTAGTTAGTATGTCATTAATCTGTTAGTTTAGTTTCATATTCTTACATTTTTAGCATTTATATTAAATTTTTGAATCATCTTGTATATAATAAATTAAATAATATGATTATACACTTTAATATAACTGAAATAAAAATGTATTTTATCTTTCTTTAAAAAAATGATAAACACAATTAAATTCTATATTGATGAAATAAATACTCCAATTAGTTATTTTTTGCGTCAAAAATAAACAGTTATATTTGTGTAAAAAAGATACGTTTATTACATATAATGAATATATCGAAAACAGGCAGAAGAGTTCTAGGCATATATGAATCCTCTATCTTCAAATTCCATGTCGCACGTGATAATAGCTTAAATTATTTACAATTCTTATACATATTTATATACTTTTCTCTAGTGTTACAATAAAAAAATTGTAGCAGAAATATATATATATATATATATACAGAAGCGTAACTCCGACATTTTAGACTGAATATTTAGAACCACATTTTTTTATTGGCGTTAATCTCAGGCCTTTAGCTAGCATTTGAGCTTCGAGGTCACGGTCTTCGTTCTGATATCTAGAAGAAATAAATATATATGTACATATCTATTTATATTATATTTGTATATTTGTATTAATTAAATAATATTATATGCTAAAAAAACATTGTGCTTATAAAATATTCATATAAATCTTTTTTTAAAATCATCCTTATCATTTTCCAAAATATAGTAGTATCTAATTTAATTATTATGAAATGGAAAATTGGACTTTATGGAATAGAATAGTTTAGAAACGTATTATTATGTTTATTTGTTTCTCATTTTTAATATATAAATATTTGCAGTCTTAATAATAATAATAATGTCTTTATTTTAATGTTGGAAAAAAATAAGGATTTATGCATTAAATTGTATTATAGTTATAAATAACATTAACTCTAACATATATAATGTTTCCATTTATGACAATAACACACATGAAGGCAAAAATAAAAATTTTAATATGTCTAAATATATGTATATTTTTCTTTCACATTAATATAATATTTATTAATAATTACTATTCGAATATCTATTAGCTACATGAAAAGAATTAAAATTATAAATCACATAAGCTCACTTTAAACGATTATAATTTGTAACAAAATTCGTTTTTTAAAACAAAATTCTTAAACTTAAAAAATCTTTTAAAAATATAAAAACATATGCTGAATATATAAAAAGATATTCGAACTTGTATGTGCAATAAATAGAAGTTTAAAAATTACAAAATTGTTTAAAATATGATTATTAAAAAAACTAACTCTTCAAAACAGAAATATGAAATCAGAATAGTAAATTAATTATATACTATCAATTTATTATCAACTCTAGAATTAGAATTTCTTTTAAAAAAGTAAGTTTTATATATGATATATAATTTAGAAGAAAGTTTTTTGCAAATTCTTAGTCATATCATGACAACAGTTTTCAGATTAAATTATAGAATGAAAATTTAATATACTCGATTACTTTTAAGATACATTATCTAAAGTATATTATAACATATAAAAAAATATAATATATAAATTATTTATTAAGTAATAAAAAATAATAAAAAAATACATATAATATTTACATTTTTAATATAGTAAGTTTTATGCGGAAAATATATATATCAGAAAACATCTCGGGTATATTGGCTTACTATTTTACCAAAGTTGTAACTTAAACAATTAAAAATTTATTATCATATATTATCTTATACTTTATTCAAAATAATACAAAATAATTTAACATTTATATATATCCGTAAGTTATTAAGAAAAATGTCAAAATAATAGATATTTATTATACATATTTAGCACAATCTATGTTTATGAAAATTGAAGAAATCTTATATACCACTCATATATAACCTTGTCGATTATAAATTGATAGCACATAATCAATTATTATATTAACTATATTAATTTTATATCTATTTGTGAAAAGTTAATTTTTTAACAATATTTAACAATTTTTTATTTTCTACATTTTTTTTGTTGCACACATAGATGTGAATACTTTCTTACATATTTAGAATATATTTTCAGAACAAGATTTTTTAAGAACTTTTTGTTGATTATTTAAAATTGTAATATATAACAAGATTTTATATTTCGAATTTTTGCCGATTAATTAAGAAATTTACGAATTAGAAGAATTTTAAGTTATTTAAAAGTTGATAAATATACATTTAAGTATTTATATATTGACAAATTAATTTTTTACATTTATATTTGCATTTTTAAATTAATTAACAGATTATTTTAACTAGTCTATTTTTAAAATTTTAGTTTTTAACTCTTATATTTCTGGATATTTTTTGGAAATATATTTTTAAAAAATTATTTAATAATATATATTTAAATAATTTATTATTGTAATTCATATTTGATAATGATATATAACTTTGAAAAGTTTCATGTACTTTTTAATAATAATATTTTTTGACGTATTAAATATATATGATTTTTCAGAAATATAAACGTTTTAAATTTTATATAGAGACATTTTCATGTGATTATATATATTTCAATATTTTATTGTAAATAAAAATATTTACCATACATCTTAGAAAAGTTTGCAATGCAAAATAATGTTAAAAACGATTTTTAATATTTTTTGTAGCAAAATTTGTATAAATATTTATATTATACATAAGAAATATATTATAATTGTCTTGAAAAAAAGAATACATTTTTAACATTTTAATTATTAATGATAAATAATGATTATATTAATATGATTTTAAAAAATATTATATCAATTTATAATGTAATTTTTTTATATTAATAACAATGAATAGATACAACTCTAATAAGATACAAACGGATAAAACAAACATGGTAATGCTAATAAGCTCTTTAATAAATAATGATCGCATCTAAAACTTTTTGGAAATTATTCAGGGTCATGACCTTGACAATATATATCAAGATCATTGAAGTTACCGTTAATCTAGACATTTACTCTTTGATTTAATTGAAAAAAAATTTATTGATGTTATACTCAATCTTAAATAAAATCTAAATTCAAATGTAATTTTTTTATTCATTAAAGAATTCTCATCTAATCTCATCTAATTGTAAAAGCTCTTTTGAACCTAAGACGAATTAAATTCATAAACTAATCATTTTTAACTAACAATAAGAGCAGAAGAGAAACAGAACCTTTAAAAAAGATTTTAAGATCCAAGTTGAATCCAAAGAAAGAAGAATATTCAACAGATTCAAAAGAGAATTCAATGTTTGTATAAATGCCTTTTTGAGAATTGTTAACTATTAAAATAAAGATTCCTCTGTACGGCTTAATATCAATATCAATTATCTCGGTAGTATAGAATAATCTAACAGATGCTGATGGAAGATGAAAAAAGAATGAAAAAAAAGATTGAAAAAAAAAAAAAAAAAAAAAAAACTTTGATAATTAAACTTTTCTGAAGACACAATTTGTTGCATACTGATTCTTATTAGTCTGTTATTATATTCGTTTTCATTCTTTATTATATTTTGAGAATATTTAGAATCATTAATGCTACTTTTGAGTTACATTTGCTAAATTAAATTATAGCTGTTTTTAACATTAGGAAATTTATTTATTAATTTAATCAATCATGTTTTACAATTGATTTATCTAATTAATTATTTTATTGTTAATAATGAGAAATATTGTTATTTTGAATTTTGTCACTAATTATAGATAAAATGGAATTATATATTACACATTAAAATGAAGCTATATGAGAAAAGCATTAGAAACTCATGCATTTTACAAATATTGAAATATAACAAATAAACATTTACATAAAGTTTGAAAATTTCTTCTCATGCATCATAAAAAAATTATTATTCCTTCCAGCCGCATGTTATTTCAAATATTTATTAATAACAAATATAAAAATTGATGAAAAGTAACAATGAAACAAGTAAATAAAAGAGAAACAAAGCAAAACAATCATATGAAAAACTTTATCAATTTAAAATACATTGATTTTTAGAAAAGATATTGTGTCACTAATTTGTATTTAGAAGTATATATTACATATTATTGCAATTATTCATGATCAATAAATGATGAATATTACATTTTGCAAAGTGTACACGGTAAAAAACATTTTGTATTTCTGTTAAAATTTTCACATGCAAAAATTTTTGTGTTAAATTTTTAACATACTCTTATGTTAATGTAACATATTATCATTGCATTATTTTGACATTTCTGCGTTGAGTTAATATTCACCGTTTCTAAGAATTAAAACAACACAATTAATATGTAAATGCACGAATTTTTCATGAAATATGTTATATGTTAAAATGAACAGATAAGTTGTTATTTTTCTCTCTATAACAGTTTCCATATGTTAAATCGACATATCTCTTCTGTTATTTATAATAAAAATGTAAAAATAACATTTTCCTTTAATTAAATTTAACATTATAAATATGTTAATTTAACATAAACTTTATTTGTAGATAAAGTTTAAATGTTACTTTTGTGTCAATTTTTATACATATTACTTGTGTTATTTATTTGCATACTTGTTAAATTAACATTAAAATTAGAGTCGATAAATTGGGACATGTGAAATATTAAATTTAAATTTAACACAAAATTTTTTACTGTGTACCAAAAAAAAAGCATACATGTATTGATTAATGACATTTCAAATACGTATAAATTTTTGAAAATTTTAAAATTCAAAAAATACTAATAACTCCTTACTATAATTGATAAATATTTCTGCTACGTAAAGTAAGAAAATATATATAAATAAAATAATTAACAATCTAAAAGTGCAAGACAAATATTCTGAATTATGCAAAGGCATTTTCGAAATACGTATGTAACATGCATTCATATGTATAGGAGTAGTGCGAGTCAAATATGATGATCTACACCACCTTTGTCGTTCTTCTTCTAACAAGGAGATTAAGGAATCCCTCTTTGCTACTATTTCCAACATCTCCGTCAAGATTTCCCCTTCTTTTTTAACATCATCACTAGTCTTCTTATCATCTAAAATAATGTGATGTGATGTTTATCATACAATTATTTTACCTCTATTTTACAATACAATTATTTTACTCTATTTTATAATATTATGCAATATTTTTTCACTTATAATATACGCACTCATATATATCCGTATAATGATTTTATTAATCTTTATATTTAGTAGCAAAGTTTTAAGGAAAAAATATCATATTGAATTTCTCTTTACAGGAAATATTTCTATAGAAAATTACTATATATTAGCCGCGCCAATTTAAAATTTTCAATGTGTGAAATATCTTATATAAATTATATATAAATCAATAAATCTTAAATTCAAATTATTATTAATTAATGTTAATTTAATATTTATTTCAATTATTATTTTCTAATATATCAGAAATTTATATTAAAACGTAAAAAGTATTGATTCTGTTTGATAAAGATGTAAGCGATATTTTATAAAAAAAAAAAAGGAAAAATAAATTATAGAACTAAACAAGAAAATTATTAATAATGGCTATAATATATACATTGTAAATTATTTTAATATTTCCTTGGTGTAAATGCTGTATGAATTCATTGTTAGTTGTATACTGTATTTTTGAATAAAAAAAAGGTTTATATCTACATCATTAGCAGGTTATTTTATATTCATCTTTTGTACAAGACCTTTCATATATTTTGCAATTAATTGTAATTATCTTATACAGATTAATGAATTAGAAAGAAAAATATTTACCATCATTAGCCAAACGTTCACGCAATTCTTGTTGCAATCGTTCATGACGATCTTCTAATTGAACTTCTTGTGCGCGTACTAGAAGCTCTTTTTCATATCTACGCAGTTCCGTGCGTTCCTTCATAAGATCAAACCATTCTCTAAGTAAATCAGCTTCTTCATGATTGGAACAATCTAAATAAAATTACATATAAATTTTCAAATTGTATTCTTTTCCCTTTTATATAAAATGCATGCTATATTTATTTTTTTCTATCATGTTTATTTTAAAATAAGTGTAATATTCCAATAAAAAATTTTATTATAATAGATATTTATTATATTAACAAATAAAAAATATGAAACAAAAAATTATTAATATATATATTGAATAAAATAAAAATTAGAATTTATGATTCATAAATTATATTACATTTATAGATGAGAGAGAAAAGTTTAATTAATTTTTTTTCGCTTTCACTCACATACTTATCTACATATGTATATATAATATGTATATATAATATTAAATATGTTATAGTCAAAGTCCGTAGCATGGGCGCTCTTAGGATTAAGAGGTCAATGTGCAGAACAAGCGATTTTTCAAAAATCGAAGTAGTTTTGCATTTTGACTGATGTATTAGTCAATCCTAGAAATAATTAACTAACTGGTTAAAGTTAGAAATTAAACGAATCACTTTGAACTTTATTAGACAAAATCCTAAATATGATTATAATTAGGCCATCTAAGTCTGATATGTGCCTTGCAGGTGCATGTTGTGATATATATATATATATATATATATATAATAATATATATACATATACAGGATGTTTCATTTTAACTTTCCCAGGCAAATATTTCGGAAAATAATGAAAAATCGAAAAAATGTTTCAGACAAAAGTTGTATGGTTTCTAGGGGAACATAAGATCGTGCCATTAGTTTGACCTTGAAGAGTCACATGAAGGTTACGTGAAGATCACTTCAGTTTTTTTAAATGGAACACCCTATATTTTTGCACATTCTTGTAGCTCACCTCAAGAGCTTTCCAAAACACTATAATTAAGTTAGTTTTTCATTAAGTACTTTCCGAGTTATGAGGCTTGAAGTCATTTCTTAATTTTACATAAACCGTAAATATCTTGTAAAATATTCATTTTTCGATTATCTTATCTTAATACTTTTACACAATAATGAGAGGAATCAATTGGTATAAAGAAAACACATAGATATTTTTTAAGAAAAAAATATGTAATTTGCAATTAACAATTACATATTTTTTCTTTGAAACAACTGTGTTTTTTTTATACCAATTGATTCCTCTCATTATTTTGTACATAAAAGTATTAAGATAAGATAATCATAAAATGAATATTTTACAAGATTTTTTACGGTTTATGTAAAATTAAGAAATAATTTCAAGCTTCATAACTCGAAAAGTACTTAATGAAAACTAACTTAAATATAATGTTTTGGAAAGGTTTTAAGATGAGTTACAAGAATCTGCAAAAATATATAGGATGTTCCATTTAAAAAAATTGAAGTAATCTTCATGTGACCTTCATGTGACTCTTCAAGGTCAAACCAATGGCACCATTTTATGTCTCCCTAGAAACCATACAACTTTTATTTAAAACATTTTTTCGACTTTTCCGAAATATTTGCCTGGGGAAATTAAAATGAAACACCCTGTATGTGTGTGTATGTATATATATATATATATATATATATGTATGTATGACGCAAAAAATTACATATTTATAATTGCATGATAATTGTGCATGAAGTGGGTAATCTCACAGATGATCATGATCTTACATGATGTTAAGATCATCATCCTGAGTCATTATGATCCAAAACTATGCAGCAGTGGTTCATTGAGAAGCTATGAAGCATTGAAGTTTACTTAGAATATGAAGCATTAAAGAAGAAATATTTAAATAAATATGTATTTCTGATTTTACATTCAAATTATGTTTGAGTTAAGTTAGTTTTTAAGAAAGAGGTGTAGGGAAAGAGGCCTTCATTCCTCTTGATGATGAATGATCTTGAAAATATCGGTCATTCGGTTAAAAAAATAACATACTATTCATTATACTTTCTTTGTTAATAAAGTTTTTAATAAATAATGCCAGGCAAAAAATTTCACAACATTAGTTACGATAATGACCTTGATAACATATTTCGAAATTATTGAAATCGAGAGATGATCCCTATCTCTAAATAATTACCATGTCTACTTACATTTTTCGAGCTTCAATGTTTCATAAATTCTCAAGGAAGCACGACTGCCGCGCGAATTTTGGATTAGGACGATTCAGAACGATGACCTTAACAACATATATTAAGATCAAAATAATCTGTGAGGTTGCCCATTTCATATACATAATTACCCTTAAGGACAATGAACTACAAGAATAAAGTAATTAAAAAAAAAAAGCTTTATGTTAACATAATAAAAACATTAATCAAAAATCTTGCTTTTATTTTTTAATAGACAAAGCCCGAATTAATTCACACCTAAGATTGACTAGTTAAAATTAAATTAAAGTAAATTAAAAAAAAAGGAGCGAATCCTTTTATTCTAATTTCTAAATTTGATCAGCCTTTATTAGTCATCCTAAAATTGACTAAAAACACTTGGTTATTCCACATGTTGACTACTCAATCTTAGGAAAGCCATGTTATGGGCTTTAACTATAACAAAATTTAAAATATCTTTTTTTTTAATTTTAAAAAGATCAGGATTTTCTTATGCGTATGTACAAATAAAAATATATTACCTCCTTCACCACGTAGTGCTTTCTCGACACTTACACCTCGGCTTTCCAATTCTTTCTGTTTCACTTCAGTTTCCTCTAATTTTCTCTGTATTTCTTGAGCCATACGTAATCTTTAAAATATATCTATATTAACAATGTTTTCAAGTTAAAGCTGCATTCCTAAATATTTATGTATTAAACGCCAAGAATGATGAAATAAAATTTAACTCGTTTAATTTATTAGAAAAAATATTTTCCACAGATTTTAAAAAATTATAAAATTATAAAACAGATACACAAAGATTTTGATATTTTGATATTTTAAGATTTAAAAAAAATCCGTTATACATTCGTCATGAATTTCGAAATATTTCATAAGTAACATGACTATTATATTATTGTATTATATTTAATTATTGTGAAAGTTTTTCTAATATTTTTTTTCTAAAATTAGCGTAAGAATTAAATTAAAACAATTAAAAATAAAACAATTAAAGGAATAACTCAGCATGAGTTATTCCTTTAATTGTTTTATTTTTAATTGTTTTGATTTAATTCTTTTATTCTTTTAATTGTTTGTTTTGGATTTTACATGAGTATAATTTTACCTCTTTAATTGGGCTTGTCTAGCTACTTTTTTAGCAGACTTTGATTTACGTGGAACGCTATTGCATGATTCTTCAGTTACAGTAACTTTTTGTGTACACGATGTCGACAAAGCAGCCGTTTTTGTATCGTCATCCGACAAACTGTTATCTGCAATTTCTAAAATTTTTGTTTTGCCATATTATATAATATTTTGTTTCTAATGATTCAATGGAATTCATGCATTTTTATTATCATTATAAGTAATAAATATATCTAGACATATCACATAAATACACTTTGCTAAATTGAACAATCATATAATATGTTATATTTGTAAAATTTGCGAAAAGTAATTCGTACCTGATACTTGACTGGTAGATACAGAGTAATTAAGTGGTGGTGGTGGCACGGGTGGTGAGTTTTCAGTGAGAAAGTTTCGTACAAGTATGTCTTCACACATGCTTTTAGGTCTTGTATCAGATTTTGACGAGACCGTTTTGTCGAACTGTAAAGAATTAAAATATCAATTAGAAAACATAAAGTTAAAAATTTAAATGATTATTTTGAACGTTACAATCATAAGATTTTAAAATAAATAATAAATAAATAAATAAAAATAATTAAATAATAAATAAGATTTTTTAATAATAATATATTATTATTAAATAATAATATATATTTAATAATGATATTAAATTAATAATATTATTTAATAATAATATTTAATAATAATGTATTTTAATAATAATATTTAACAAATATTATTTAATAATAATATATATTTTTAAAAATAATAAATAAATAAATAAGAATAAATAAATAATAAATAAGATTTTTTAATAAAATAAAATAATAATAGAGCTATCACTAATAAAAATCTAGAAAAAATATGTCATACAAAAAAATATAAAATATAAAGTATTGTAAAATATTAAAATATTTTATAAAATATTTTATAAAATATATATATTATGAAAATTGACAATTATAATATTTATAGATTTGCTTTGTTAAACAAAATGATAGACAAACTCAAGGAACAAATAGCTTACGTACAATATATTTATATTAAATTAAAAATTAACAATTCGTGAGAATCTTAATAAAATAGTTTAATATTTAAAATAATATTTAAGCCTAAAAACAAGCATGTTGCGAATCACATAAAAGTAATGAAGCAAAATACAATAATAATAAAACGTTTCTCTTGAACGTGACTCTTTTTAATGATATAAAAACATAAGAAGTTAAATATAAATGAACAAAATGTCAAAAATTGTAAAAAAGAATTAATATTGAATATTAGTGCTTATAAAGAAGTTTCAGTGAGAAAATTTCGTACAAGTATGTCTTCACACATGCTTTTAGGTCTTGTATCAGATTCTGACGAGCCCATTTTGTCGAACTGTAAAGAATTTTAAAATATTAATTAGAAAAAATAAAGTTAAAAATTTAAATGATTATTTTGAATGTTACAATCATAAGATTTTAAAATAAATAAATAATAATAAATAAGATTTTTTAATAAAATAAAATAATAATAAAGCTATTACCAATAAAAATCTAGGAAAAATAAATGTCATACAAAAAAATATCAAATATAAAATATTGTAAAATATTAAAACATTTTATAAAATATTTTATAAAATATATATAACAAAAATTGACAATTATAATATTTATAGATTTGCTTTGTTGAACAAAATGATAGACAAACTCAAGGAACAAATAGCTTACGTATAATATACAGAGTGTTTCATTTCCCCAGGTAAATATTTCGGAAAATAATGAAAAATTGAAAAAATGTTTCAGACAAAAATTGGTTCATTGGACAAATATGGTTTCTAAGAGGACATAAGATGATGCCATTAGTTTGACCTTGAAGAATCACATGAAGGTCACGTGAAGGTCATTTTGAATTTCTTAAATGGAACATCCTATATATTTTTGCATATTCTTGTAGCTTATCTCGAGAGCTTTCCAAAACACTATAAATAAACAATTTTTCATCAAGTACTTTTGGAGTTATGAGGCTTGAAATCATTTCTTAATTTTACATAAACCGTAAAATATTTTGTAAAATATTCATTTTTCGATTATCTTACCTTAATACTTTTATGTACAAAATAATGAGAGGAATCATTGGTGTAAAGAAAACATACAGTTGTTTTTAAGAAAAAATATAGAATTGCAAATTACATATTTTTTCTTCGAAACAATTATATGTTTTCTTTACACTAATTGATTCCTCTCATTATTTTGTACATAAAGTATAAGGCAAATAATCGAAACATGAATATTTTACAAGATATTTACGGTTTATGTAAAATTAAGAAATAATTTCAACCTCATATCGCAAAGTACTTAATGAAAACTAACTTAATTATAGTGTTTTGGAAACTCTCGAGATGAGCTACAAGAATGTGCAAAAATATATAGGGTGTTCCATTTAAGAAATTCAAAATGACCTTCACGTAACCTTCATGTGACTCTTCAAGGTCAAACTAATGGCACCATCTTATGTCCCCCGAGAAACTATACAACTTTTGTCTGAAACATTTTTTCGATTTTTCATTATTTTCCGAAATATTTGCCTGGAGAAATTAAAATGAAACATACTCACTTTTCCTTTTGATTTCGAAGTCAGTCGAAACATTGACAGCTTGTCTTTTTGGGTAGGCGATGGGGTGGTTTCCTTCTTGAAGAAAAAATCTGACACTGCTTGTATAATGCTTTTCCTTCTCTCTGAATCTTTCGCTTTCTTTTTATCTCTCTTAATTATCCCACTATTGTTATCTGAACACGATAAACCTGCGGTATTCAACAATTCGTCCATTGATTTCGCGCTGGCAGCCGGCAATTTCTGAAAGTTTATCCTTCTCGCGATATTCTTCATATTGTCAGTACTCTTGCTGGTTTGCAATTTCAATTTGGAGTGATCTGGGGCGCTGAAATAGGAGGACTTGGCTGCTTCAACTTCTGACGTATCATCGCTCTTCGCATCATCCATGGAAAGTTGCCTGCGAGTGACCTTCATTCTCAATTCCTTGATCCTGTCCTCGGGACTTAAACCTAGATCCTCGTCGCTCTTCATTCTGGCTCGTTCTCTGGCCTCTTGCCTGGCCTTCTCGGCTGTTCTCCTCGCTTCCTCGCTCTTATACCTTGGTGGAGCGATTGGCGTCTTGAAGATATCTTCCAGACTGGTCGGTCTCTTGTCTGCCACTCGCGATTCGTTCAACTGATCGGTCCTCTTTGGACTTTGCTCTTTGGTTTCTACTCGATCACGTTGCTCACTAGAGCGCAAAGACTCCAGCAATTTGTTCGTCTCGTCGGAAGTGCCAGGTGGACTGTTTGCTGATGCTATGGAAGCAGGCACAAACCTGTTACCAATGGAAGGAACGTTAGAGGATGGATCCTGCTTCATGGGAGACAGCATTGCGGTGAAGGACGAGGCTCTAGCGGCTCTTCGAGCCTTCTTCTCGGCTGACTTTTGCTTGTGAGCCTCAACCTTATCCATCAGGAGATCCTGAATGACATTCTTCTGCTTCGATCGCTCTCTGGTGATCTCCTCGAGCTTCCTCGAGGTCGCCGGTGAATTGATACTACTATTGTTCGCTGTCGTCTCCTGACCCTTGATCTCCTCGCTAATTATTTCCGCGGTTTGTGCCATGCCCTTGGAATTTTTCCTCTTCGATTTTCTCACATCGATGGAATCTTTCGCGTTGCTAAATTCCGCGATTCGAAACTGCAGCCTTTTCACGTACTCTAAGTAGTCTGGATTATTGGAATCCGCTTTAGCCGGCTCGTCGCGCTTTTCCGGCACTTCTAGAGGAACTATAGATACCTGAGGATTAACCGGACTGGCGAGGATAGTAACGACCTCGCTGGTCGTTGTGTCTTCTGCCTGCTCCATTATCAATAAACTGTCCTCCTCCATCGATTGAAATAATTCCTTGTTAATAGCTTCCACCAGTGGCTCCTGCGTTGGGTTCTTCTCAAACCTCTCTTCACCTTGTTCCTCGATCGCTGGAATTTCTGATCCTACTGATGATTTATTCCCGACAGGCTCGTTCAGCTTGTTAATCACATCCTCCATAGTAATGGGATCGATCTCGATCACATTGGCATCCTTGAAGCCCTCTTCCTCCTCGCTGTAGGAATCGTTTTCCAGGTCCAGCTTCGCTATCGGGGCGTCAGCGATCGATAAATTGCAGGATGGGGCATCAGGGAGAATCGTCCTGACGTTCACGAACTCGATGTAGCCTCGATTTCTCAACATCGCGACATTGGAAGCGTCCTGGAGACTGTCATCCAGCAGTGATTCGTTGTCCGTGTCCATGTAATTAATATCCTCGCCGTTGACCAGTAATTTCGATGTACTATTGTTCGGATATCCTTCATCGATCAACCTGTCAATCTTGGAATACTCGAGTTCCGAGTCCTCCTCTTTCGCGATTTTCACAGGTGTGGAAGTCAGCTTTGAGTTATTTCTTCGGATGGTGATGAAATTAGGATCAATGTCGAGCTCCACGTCCCGGAGATCGTCGGAGACCAAGGCTTCCCCATCTCGGGCCCACTCCGAGAATTCTGTCTCGGTGAATGCCGCGGTGGTAATATCGTTCTCTTCGGAGTCATCCTGCTTGTTGGACACCGCCGAAGCCTCGGAGGAACTGCTGCGGTCCTTCTTATCGTCCCGCAGGTCCAATTGTCCCATATTATTATTTAGGGTCTCGATAGGTGCATTGTCTATCGACGAGTCGATTAATCGGCGATCCTGCAGGAAGGAGACCTCGATGGAGTCCGGCTCGAAGGTCTGACCATCGTCGGGATCGTAATCGATCGATTGGTATCGGTCGACTCTCTCGTCCAGCAGAAGATCACCATCGGTACTGTGGATCTGTAGTCTGGGTGGCGAGAGGTTTACGGCGACAAATTCGTTCTCGACAGCTTCGTTGGAGTCAGAAGAGGATAAGGAGTCGCTGTCTATCTCGGAGTCGCCCGAGCTGGCGTCTTTCGCCTCTTCGTTCTTCTTCTTGGGCCAATCTACTTGCGGGACAACAATGGACGTCTCGTGAAGAGGACTACGCGGCCGGAAGCCATTACTTTCTTCTGTGCTGCTTGGAAGTAACTTCTCTGCATTCTGCGAATTTTTTATATCTTCTACGGAATCCTTCTTGGTCGAATTATTGGTTTGATGCAGAAACCCTGGGTTGTCGATTAATTCCTTGTCCTTTATCGAAGACTCACCGCAGATGTTAGGTGCTGTCTTTGATTTTAGAATACTGGATTCCTTCACTAAATCGGGCAATTGTTGCGCCTTGGACGGATTTTCTGTCGGAGTTGTCGGCTTGTATGCGATATCGTTTGATAAATTTCGGCAGCGATCGGTTGAAAATTGTCGTGAAAATAAAATTGTTGGTGATAACGGAGAAAGCGGCGCATTGTTGGCTCGCAGCTTACTAGTACCTTGAAAAAAGTATATATAATTTAATATGATTGTAATATTATGCATATATAATACTTTTTAAGAAAAAAAATAATCAATAAAACACAAATCATATAGTATTATGTCAATGTATCAGAAAATGTTTTATAAAATATCCGAAGATTCAGATATTATAAAGAGAAAATATGTTACTAAAATAAAACATCGAAATTGTATACGTACACACAGGATATATATACAGGATGTTCCATTTTAACCGATCACCCCGAATAACTTTTTTAATATTGATTGTAGAAAAAAATGTTTCAGACAAAAGTTGTATGGCTTGAAGAGGAACATAAGATGGTGTCATTGGTTTGACCTTGAAAAGTCGTTTGAAGATCACGTGAAGGGCACCTTTAACTTTTTAAATGAAACATCCTATATACTTTTGCATATTCTTGTAGCTTGCCTCAAGAGCTTTCCAAAATACTATAATAAAGTATTTTTTCATTGAGTACTTTCCGAGTTTTGAGGCTTGAAGTAATATCTTAATTTTACATAAATCGTGAAATATTCATTTTTAAATTATCTTATCTTAATATTTTTATGTACAAAATAATAAGAGGAATCAATTGGTATAAAGAAAACACATAATTGTTTCAAAGAAAAAATATGTAATTTGCAATTAAAAATTACATATTTTTTCTTAAAAACAATTGTGTGTTTTCTTTACACCAATTAATTCCTGTCATTATTTTGTATGTAAAAGTATTAAGATAAGATACTCGAAAAATGAATATTTTACTAGATAATTTACGGTTTATATAAAATTAAGAAATGATTTCAAGTCTCATAATTCGGAAAGTACTCAATGAAAAAATATTTTATTATAGTGTTTTAAGCTCTCGGGTAAGTTACAAGAATATGTAATTAAAAATAGGAAATTCCATTTAAGAAATTTAAGATGACCTTCACGTGACCTTAACAATACTCTTCAAGGTCATAATAATATTACTGTGTAATGCGTCACTTAAAATCTTACAACTTTTGTCTGAAACATTTTCCCACAGGACCACTATTTTCGGAGATATTTGATATTTTTACATATACAGGGTGTCCCAAAAGTTCCGGACCAGTCGAATATTTCATAAACTATATACTTTAGAAAGAAATGTTTCAGACAAAAGTTGTATGGCTTGAAGGGGGCCATAAGGTGGTGTCATTAGTTTGATCTTAAAGAGTCACCTGAAGGTCACGTGGAAGTCACTTCCAACTTTTTAAATGAGATATTCTATATGCTTTTGCATATTCTTGTAACTCATCTCGAGAACTTTCCAAAACACTATAATTAAGTTAGTTTTCATTAAGTACTTTGGAAGGGACTTTCACGTGACCTTCAGGTGATTCTTTCAAGATCAAACTAATGACATCTTATGGCCCCATTCAACTTTTGTCTGAAACATTTCTGTCTAAAGTGCATAATTTATGAAATATTCGACTGATTCGGGACTTTTGGGACACCCTGTATATATATATGATTAATATTAATATCGTTGTCATGTTACCAACAATTATAATCAACACTAAAAAGATACCTTGGAGAAACGCTTGCATGGTAGGACTGGGTTCCGGCGCTGGATTTAACAGCTTTTGATGCTGAGAGATCGCATCAGTGAAGTTTCTCAGCTTCGTATCCACATTCGACGTCGAGCCTGATTTAACAACGGAACCACTCAAAACCGATCCACCCAGTAAATAACGTTTTTTCAACTCTAAAGAGAGTCTCGAGGCGATTCCTCCGGTGGAATGAGTGCGATTCAAAAGATAATCCCCCTTTCGTGGGTTCAGCAATGGTGTTCGGATATTCGTCTCGACAGCAGTCGACACGTTGCAGTTCACCTCCTTACTCGGCTCGAATTTAACTTGATTGTCCTTCATGAGCTGCTCGTTGCCGATGTCTTGTTGCTTCTTGTCCTGCTTTAGATTGCTATTGATCGAAGAGATCATCTTGCTCTTGATCTGTACTTTCTTCGGCTCGACGTAAGTACCTCTTGTTTTCCGCACGTACGAATCATTGATAGTGATTTCAGGAATCTCGTGCTGCGTCGGGGTTGCTTCATCGTGCTCGAATTCTGAATCAGTCGAGATTTCTGTTGCGGAATTTTCTGCGCTTTCTTCAGTCGATGCGTCCTCCGATGAAGCAACCTGCGAAATAAAGTGATTGTGTTGAATGAATATTACAGTAGAATATACAATAGAATATACAGTAGAATATACAGGGTGGCCCCGAACGTTCCAGCCAGACTTTGAGATCTTACAGGAAATTTAATTTTGAAGAAAAAATTTCCTATAAACATGGGTCGAAAAATGCTTCCTTAAGAAATTATCGCTCAAAAACCTCTGATGAAGGAAGAGCAAAAGGCGAAAAGAAAATGAAATAAAAAGAAAATGAAACTAAATAAATTTCTTGGGAAAAAAAAAAACTTTCTTTTATAAAAATAAAATAATTTTTTTTCAATTAATATTTTAGTAATAGTAAATTAGTTTAAAAAAAAATTATTTTATTTTTATAAAAGAAAAAGATTTTTATTTTTTATTTTTATCGTTTTTTTCAAGAAATTTCCTCTAAACATGGGTCGAAGAATGCTTCCTTAAGAAGTTATCGCTCAAAAACCTCTGAAGGAAGAGCAAAAGGTGAATAGAAAATAAAATAAAAAGAAAATGAAACTAAATAATTTCTTGAAAAAAAAAAAAAAAAAAAAAAAAAAAAATAAAAATCTTTTTCTTTTATAAAAATAAAATAATTTTTTTTAACTAATATTTTAGTAATAGTAAATTAGTTAAATAAAAATCTTTTTCTTTTATAAAAATAAAATAATTTTTTTTTAACTAATTTACTATTACTAAAATATTAGTTGAAAAAAAAATTATTTTATTTTTATAAAAGAAAAGATTTTTATTTTTTATTTTTATCTTTTTTTTCATGTTTACAGGAAATTTTTTGTTCAGAATTAAATTTTCTATAAGATCTCAAAGTCTGGCTGAAACGTTCGGGGCCACTCTGTATAACTAGACATTAGTTAATTTTAGTAAATTAGTAAAGAGCCACAAATATGCTAATATTCTGCTTATAGTATGCATTGGATGCAATTTTATTATTGTGTGTAAATTAGTACATATTTTAAAATGCATTAATAAAAATGTTATTTCTGTAAGTGTTGCCTAAATTAGTGTTATATTATGGCTAAAATATTATAGCCTAGTTATAAAATATCGCAAAATTTTTATTTCCAAAAGTACATTAGTTTAAACTTATTCTTTCAAGTCAATCGTATATATTATATGATAAATGTTAAGGAAAATATAAAAAACAAATATTAAATATAAAAAAACATAAATATTAAATATAGAAAACATAAATATTAAATATAAAAAACAAATATATAAAACAAATATATAAATTAAATATATAAAACAAATTAAAAAAAAAGTAAACTAACTAAAGAAAAAAAGTAAAGCCAAAATTTATCACATTATATTATTATATTATGTGTTTATAAATGTTCAAAAACTGATTCGAATAATATCAAAAGATAATTGATAATTTTTCTTTCAATCTTATATTTGTTGCAACAGACACGCACGCATTCACGCAAAATATAAGAGCATTTCTGGAATTACCTAGCAATACTAATTAGTAATTACAGAGTATCTCGAAAAGTTGTTGAAAATAATTAATAGTTATTTTTAAACGCATATGAAGAGCAGAGAAAGTAAAATTCCTCCTTTAATAGAGGCTCAGCAATTTTATTTGCATATAAAGATATTTTACTTTTTCTGCTCTTTATGTGTTTTTAAAAGTAATAACTAATTGCAGTAATTTTCTATAGGACATCCTGTATAGTTAATATTTAAATTAATCTTACATAAGTTAATATTTAAATTAATCTTACATTTCAATGGCTAATTTTCATTCGTGTTGATTTACTTGAATTATGTTAAATGTCCAAATATTGCAAAAACATCAGTATATCAATCAAATTATGATTGTTATAATTTAAAATCTTTAAAGGAAATATTCAAAAATTTGTTAAAAAAGTTTGTTATTCATTCTTAATGTTGAACAAATGCATTATATATTTATTTTGTATACTATATGTCTAGTATATGTATCAAATTTATATAAATTTAATTTATATAAAATAAAATTTATATAATTTATATAAATTTATATAAATATAATTTATATAACAAGATTTAAGTTTTAATTAAAATGAGAATGTGGTGAGACATTTAATAAAGTAATCGGCTGGTAATCTTTAAACAAATTAGTCAAAATTGATGAGTAAACTATTTTTAACACGAGCACTAAAACAAACACAAACGATTAATGTTTTGAGTCTGTTAATTATAAATTAGTTCAATAACACTCCATTCATACACAATAAAATGATTACCTTTTCTTTAGCGCTTCTTATAGTTGATTAAAAATTACCCCCTTTGAAAATCAAAAAGTCAATCACCAGCCAAGATTTATACACATGTTTCCTTTTTGTCTACTTTATTAACACATCTCACAGTTTTCTCAAGTTTAAAGTCACAATTTAAAAGCAAAATTACATATATTATATATATTAATGGTATATATATAAATATCCACGCATAGAATTATGAATCGTGGAATACAATTAGATTTTCAATCTTTTAAGTGTGAAAAAAATAAAACCTATGGATTCGTAAATCTGCAGAAATTAAAAATTGCAAATCGGACGAGAATCAGATAATTTCATTCATACATACAAAATACAGAATAATCGCGATACTCAATAATCAATTATATAATATACATATTATTGAGCTAGTATACAATATAAATATATATAAATTCTCTCTCTCAATTTGAAGTTGATTTGTTATCGAAAGTTTGTTTATATGCCATATTTTCATTGTTAATATTAGATTTTTTGATAAATATACGTAAAAAATTACATCCTGATCAATCACTTGAAACAGTTGGTCATTCATGTTAAACTGTATAATTATATTTATTTATTTTTAATTTTTTATTATATTTATATTTTTATTATATTTATTTTTAATTTTTTATATTTATGTTCGTCGAATAATATAACAATCATACTCAAAAGATAACATACACAAATATAAAAATGTCAATAAAGAAGCATACGAGTAATAAAAAAAACTAGATAGAATCAAAAATAAAAATAAAATATTTTTAAAATAATATATCACAGAAAGCAAAAATGCCTACATATGTATATGTATATATATATATATATATATATATTTCAGGGTGAGGAAAAAATATGGAAACCTTTAAATTTTTCGAAAACTATGCATTTTAGAAACAAATGTTTTAGACAAAAGTTGTAGGGTTTCAAGTAACGCATTATGTAGCAATATCAGTATGACCTTGAATAGCACCGTCAAGATCACATAAAAATCAATTCGAATTTTTTAAATGGAACTTCCTATTTTTTATTGCACATTCTTGTAGCTTGTTTCAAGAGCTTTCCAAAACACTATATTAAAGTGTTTTTTTTTATTGAGTACTTTACGAGTCATGAGGCTTGAAATGATAATTTCTTAATTTTACATAAACCATAAAATATTTAATAAAATATTCATTTTTTATTATCTCATCTTCATATTTTTATGCATAAGATAATATGAAGAATCAATTGGTATAAAAAAAAAAAACATAGTTTTGAAGAAAAATATTTTATTGTTTATGGTTTATGTAAAATTAAGAAATTACTTCAAGCCTTATAATTTGAAAAGTACTCACTGAAAAAATACTTTATTATAGTGTTTTGGAAAGCTCTTGAAACAAGCTACAAGAATGTATAAGAAAAAGTAGGGAGTTCCATTTAAAAAATTCAAAGTGATTTTTATGTGACCTTGATGGTGCTGTTCAAGGTTATACTGATATTGCTACGTAATGCGTTACTTGAAACCTTACAACTTTTGTCTGAAACATTTGTTTTTAAAATGCATAGTTTCCGAAAAATTTAAGGGTTTTCATACTTTTTCCTCACCCTGTATATATATATATATATGTGTGTGTGTGTGTGTACATACATATATACATATGTACATATATTTTCATATATATATATACATATACAAATACATACTCTCAGGAACATATAATCTTTTATGTATATTTATCAATTTTTTAATTATTAATATTAAATTGTAATAATATTTAATTGTTAATATTGTGACACAAAATTAAGTTTCTCATGTTGCTTGAATCATACAAGAATAAAATTTTGCTAATTATATTTTCTGAAATTTAATTAAAATAAAAACCTATTTTCGTAATAATTCAACAATTATTTATATATTTCTTAAAAACATATCTCTTTCTAAACTTTGAAGACAATATCCAAAAAGCTCAATCTTCTAAAATTTTATATTTTTTTTAAGCTTTTTATATCAAAAACGATAGAAAATTATATATTCTAACTTCAATAATTAATACAAATATAATTTAAGATTTTGTAAGTAAAACATTATTATAAAATATAAAATTTTGAAACGACTTGAAATGACTTTATATCAATATATCACGAAATTACGCATTTGTCTTTTTTCGAATTGCTACTATGAGAAACAGATTTTGCAAATTCCTCGGATTTATTTGGTGAACGATTTGGAGAATGAGTTTTCTGAATCAATGGTATATTTTTGCTTTGATTTAATTTTGTGTCTGCAACATTTGGATTTTCCGCTGTCGTTATATTCACGCTATCCTTTTTAATTTCGTTGTGTAAATTCGAGAAATTCGTTATATCCTCATTTTGTAATTTTTTGACATTTAATCTTAGGGGTTTCTGAACGCTCTTGAAATCATGATTTTGGATAGTTGAAATATCCTGGTTCATTTTTGAGATATTACTGATACTTTGAGATGGTAATGTAACATCTTTTATACTTTTGGATTTAATTTCCGAAAATTCCTCAGTAATCTTTTGAATGTTAGAAACATCATTGTCATCATTTTGACTAAATTTGCTATTCTCACATAATTTTGAAATATTGTTGACAGTTTGATCTTGTAGCTTCAATGTATCTTCGACATCCTGACTTAAAGATTTTAAGTTTTTCTTTGCGGATTTTTTTCTTGCCGGGATTTCAGGTGTAGTTTGACTTTGTTTCGTTTTATTCTCGACATCTTGACTTTGATATAAAGGTTCCAAACTTCTTTTTACAGATTTTTTTCTTACTGGGATTTCAGGGGGAGAAAGTTCAGTGGGAGCAATTGTGAATAAATTGGGAGTTGCAGTTGCATCATTTTGAGAAAAATCACCAATGGACAAATTTTTTTGTTCCAATTTATTAGGAATTTCTCGAATGCAATTTTGTATTGAATTATCATTCGCAATCTTTGTATCTCTAGCGTGGACAGCTGCATCCACTACTTTGTCGACAATTTTAATTTTTGCTGCGAATACATCTTCATATATTGTATCTTTTAATACAGGCAATGATTTAGAATTAGTTTTAATGTTTTTATTAAAAAACTGCGATGTACTCTCATTTAAATTCGTATCACTTTTATGTTTCATAGCCTTATTCGTATTATTATTTAACAAAGAAACAATTGACAGTGTATTATTTTCAAATAATTTTCTATTTAAGTCTTTATCTTTATCCAAAATATCTATTTTATTCGTTATTTTTTTATTATTATCATCCAGAACAATTTTGTTTAAATATATTGAATTTTCTTTTCTTTCTTCGTTTGCTTCATTATTTAAAATATTGCTCTCTGGATCAATATTAATTACGTTATCTTTATTAATTGTATCATTATTTATTAGGCTGCTCAAATTTTGATTAACTTCTTTTTCTTCTTGTATGTTATTTACATCATTCTTCAAAATATTGTTTATTGAATTATTTTTTTCTGTTTTCTCTATATTCGTAAAATTAGATTGATTATCTCTCTACATCTGTAAGCAAAATATCATTATTTATTAGGCTGCTCAAATTTTGATTAACTTCTTTTTCCTTATCTATGCTATTTGTGTCATTCTTCAAAATATTATTTATTGAATTATTTTTTTCTGTTTTCTCTATATTCGTAAAATCAGATTGATTATTCTCTACATCTGTAGGCAAAATATCATTATCTTTAGGCTGCTACTTAAATTTAGATTAACTTCTTTTTCCTTACCTATGCTATTTATGTCATTTTTCAAAATATTATTTATTGAATTATTTTTTTCTGTTTTCTCTATATTCATAATATCAGATTGATTATTCTCTACATCTGTAGGCAAAATATCATTATCTAGGCTGCTACTTAAATTTAGATTAACTTCTTTTTCCTTACCTATGCTATTTATGTCATTCTTCAAAATATTATTTATTGAATTATTTTTTTCTGTTTTCTCTATATTCGTAATATCAGATTGATTATTCTCTACATCTGTAAGCAAAATATCATTATCTGTTAGGCTGCTACTTAAATTTAGATTAACTTCTTTTTCCTTATCTATGCTATTTGTGTCATTCTTCAAAATATTATTTATTGAATTATTTTTTTCTGTTTTCTCTATATTCGTAAAATCAGATTGATTATTCTCTACACCTGTAAGCAAAATATCATTATCTGTTAGGCTGCTACTTAAATTTAGATTAACTTCTTTTTCCTTATCTATGCTATTTGTGTCATTCTTCAAAATATTATTTATTGAATTATTTTTTTCTGTTTTCTCTATATTCGTAATATCAGATTGATTATTCTCTACATCTATAAGCAAAACAGTTTCTAGATCTACATCTAAATATTCTGTATTATAATCCTCTAATTTAGGAACATTATGATCTGATGTCAGAGGATCAATTTCAATATCATTTAAAGATTGCACTTCGACAAGATCAAACGCTGGCAAACGAGATTGAGAATCCATTCCGTTATCTTCCATATCCGTAATCTCATTCTGCGCTTCGATTTCATTAAATTGTTGCTCAATTATTTTATCGTTTACATCCTCGATATCAATTTCCAATTTTTGATGTTTATTCTGCTCAATAGCAACTCCAGTTGCGTTGGAAATTTTATATTTGTCACAACTATTCGAGGAATTGGTCTTATCGAAGTACTTTAATATTTCCTTCGTATTTATGCTGCCGGATAATCTGGGCTTAATATCTAACTTCACCATTTCTATTTCAGATGTGCCTTCAGCAGCTTCGTTTCGTGTCGATTGACGTTTCGAAATCACCTTCTTACTATCAGTGAAGTATTTGCTCATTTTCAATCGGGCACTTTCGATCGATAGAGGTCGAAGTTCATTTCCCATGGCTTTGTTCTTTGCCTTTCGTTGCTGCAAGTCACGTTTCAGCTTATCAAACGCATTGTCACAATTCGGAATATTATGCGATTCCAGGGGAACTAATAATTTCGAAGTTTCTAAAGGCAGTTCTTTAAGCTGTATTTCCTGCGTTGGAGATGGAGATGTCACTGTCACCGTTGGATATACGGACTTTTGTATTATTTCATTTACATTAATCTCTTTGTCAGGAATATAAATATTTTTATCATGAATAATATTCTTATTTTTATCCGTAGAATTGTTATCCTCACTTTGATTAATTACACCAATATCTTCGTGTTTATGTACGCCAGTTTCTTCAAGTGAGTCGGATTTCAAATATTCCACCAGATTATCTGAACAATTGCTGCTGGCTGAATTATTATTGGATGGAGAGTTTTTATTTTTATTCGAAGCGATCACACCCGGTGAATCACCAACATTCAGAATAGTTTCGTTGTCAGAAACCTTGGGATCCTTGCTTATCTCAGTGCAAGGTGTAGCATCCGCAAGTGTAATTCTCGCAACCTGTTCCAAAGCTTCTTCACTTTGTGCAACAAAATCCTTTTCCAAATTATTTTTAGGAAAATCTAACGAATTCTTAATTAAATCATTTGAGTTGGAATCATTAAAATTTATGCTTGAATCGATAGGATTTGAATTAAAATTTCTCGTATCAATATTGACATCATTTTGCAAACTATTACTATTTATTTTGTTACCTGAACTGTTTGAATCAGGCTGAACGTTTTCGTCCACAAAACTTTCGTACTCGGAGCTGCAATTTTCTTTGTCTAAATAATTGTTATCAGGAATATTTGTAGAGCAAATTAAAGATCGGTTTGAATTCGAGATACTATCGTCAGCATCAGCCGGAAAAAGCGAATTAGTCACGCGAATTACACTTTCGGAAGTTTGTGGAGCAACATTGAGAGATGTACCATTTTTATCGGCGGAAGTCATAGCGTCCTGATTATGAATACTTAAAGCTAATTCATTAGAAGTTAATGAAACCTCGTTGGAAGATTTTAGCGATTCTCCAAGATTGTTTCTGTCAGATAATGATTCATTAGCATTCACATTCGTGTTGGATTCCAAGGGTACTGTTACTTTAGATTTGAAAGAAATGAGTGATTCTTGAGCTACAGTAGAGTCTATAGAGTCTTGAAAATGTTTCACCTCTGTTTCCGAGCCAGTATCAGTATCGGAGCTGCGTGGTGGTACCTTCAGCCATACCTCTTGCTTTCGGAGTTCTCGAGCGCGTATGTCCTCTTCGTCTTCGGTCGCAGTTCCACTTTCATCATCTAAGAGAAATCAAAAGTATTATATAATAATATATGTTATAATATGTAAGAAAATAAAATTTGGAATCAAATTTTCGCTAGTAATATGATGATGTATGAACATAAAATTTATAAAATTACAATACAAAATTACAATGAAATATATTAACCCAATAAATATTATTATATTATAATGTTATATAAAAGCAATAAAATGAAATGTTACAAGTAATATATATAGATATATATATATATATATATATAGGATGACAAATGTTCCAGCCAGACTTTGAGGTCTTATAGGAAATTTAATTCTGAACAAAAAATTTCCTATAAACATCCCATACAGCACAAGATATTCCATAAACATTCTAGGGCATTCGTAGAATATTCAAAAAATATTCAAAGAATATTCATAAAATATTCTAGGATGTTCATAGAATATCTTGTGCTGTATGGGATGGCTCGAAAAATGCTTTCTTAAGAAGTTATCGCTCAAAAATCTCTGATGAAGGAAGAGCAAAAGGTAAAAAGAAAATGAAATAAAAAGAAAATGAAACTAAAAAAAAATTTCTTGAAAAAAAAAATGATAAAAATAAAAATAAAAATCTTTTTCTTTTACGAAAATAAAATAATTGTTTTTTAACTAATATTTTAGTAATAGCACGTAATAGTAGAAATTGAATAAAGTTTTTCAAGAAATTTATTTAGTTTCATTTTCTTTTCACTTTTTGCTCTTCCTTCATCAAAGGTTTTTGAGTGATAACTTCTTAAATTTTCTAAAAAAATAGTTGTTTAAAAAAAAATATATAATTTGCAATTAACAATTTCATATTTTTTCTTAAAATAAAAACAACTGTATGTTTTCTTTACACGAATTGATTCCTCTCATTAATTTGTACATAAAAGCATTAAGGTAAGATAATCGAAAAATGAATATATTACTAGATATTTTATGGTTTATATAAAATTAAGGAATGATTTCAACCCTCATAACTCAAAAAGTACTCAATAAAAAAATACTTTATTATAGTGTTTTGAAAAGCTTTCGAGATAAGTTATAAGAATAGGTAATAAAAAATGGGGGGTGCCATTGAAAAAAATGGAGATGACCTAGAAATCTCTAAAGCGCCTCCACCTACAAAAAAATTATTAGTAGCATATTACGGCCTCTTAGTACTGTACAACTTTTATAAGTACACAATTTTTGTATCTCTAAAAATAACGGAGATATTCCAGATGGAGTTATTGGTCCACCCTGTATATACTGGGTGTTAAAAAAGTCTGGACACGGTCGAATATCTCAATAAGGAAGAATTTTACTTGAAAGTGTTTCAGACAAAAGTTGTATGGCTTCGAAGAGGACATAACTTGATACCATTGGTTTGATCTTGAAGAATTATTTGAAGGTCACATGAAGATCACCTTCAATTTCTTAAATGGAACCTACTCTTTCTTATTACATATTCTTGTAGCTTATCTCGAGAGCATTCTAAAACATTCTAATAAAGTATTTCTTCATTGAGTACTTTTCGAGTTATAAGGCTCGAAGTTTATAAGGCTCGAATCAATTTCTTAATTTTACATAAACTATAAAATAGTAAAATATTCATTTTAATACTTTTATGTACAAAATAATGAGAGAAATCAATTAATGTAAAGAAAATACGTAGTTATTTTTAAGAAAAAAGTATGTAATTATTAATTGCAATAATATATTATTGTTGTGATGTTGCAAAATAATATGTATGATATATTAGTTTTATATAAAGGTAATTTGCATTATATTATTTGTTATTTCCACGTTATATTACTACAACAAAATGTATTTATTGAGAAGAAAACGATGAGAAAACTAAAAACTCTAAAATTATCTATTGATTCTGAATCGATTGAATTGATACCTTCGCTAGTGTATTCGTCACTAGAATCTTCATATTCGTTGCTGCCAGTATCCGATTGGCCGATTGTAGTATATGGATGAGAATAGCGCAATGTCCAATTCTTAGCTAACTCGAGAGTTCCTTCAGTTGTTAGTGGCTGATCTATAGCTTCCTCAAATATTTCATCATCTTCATCAGAATCACTGTGTATCAAAATTAAACATAAACATATTAACATATTATACAACTATGTAATATAAAGAATATTGTGTGTGTGTGTGTGTGTGTGTATACATATATATATATATATATATATATATATATATATATATATATATGTATATATATATATAGGGTAAGCTATTTTAAGTTACCTACCCTAATAACTTTTTTATTTTTGAATGTACAACAAAATGTTTCAAATAAAAGTTGCTTGACTTCGAGGGGGAGAGAAGATAGTGGCAAAAATTTGACCTTGAATAATCATTTGAAGGTCACATAAAAGTCTCCTTCAATTTCTTAAATGGAACTTACTATTTTTCATTGCATATTCTTGTAGCTTATCTCGAGAGCTTTCCAAAATACTATAATTAAGTACCTTTTCGTTAAGTACTTTTTCAATTATAAGGCTTGAAATAATTTCTTAATTTTACATAAATCATAAAATATCTAGTAAAATATTCATTTTTTACCTTAAAAACGAAAGGAATTTAAAATAAGGAGGAGTCAATTGGTGTAAAAAAAACATAATTGCTTTTAAGAAAAAATATGTAATTTGCAATTAAAATTACATATCTTTTCTTAAAAACAAACTGTTTTTTTTTACCAATTGATTCCTCCTTATTTTAAGTCCTTTCGTTTTTAACTAAAAGCCTAATAGAAAATATATTTACTAAATCCATTTTGCAGGTTAGAAAATTAAAAATTATTTCAAGCCATTCATTCTCATCATTTGTTTATGAAGCTCTCAGGATCTAGAATTCTGCTAGATTTTAAATTGAATGACTTTATGTAGTCTTTAAATGATTATCCAGGAAATTTTGATTTCTTCTCTGGTTTGACTCGGGAAGTCCAACGCCTTCATTGGTATTTTAGCCTAATATAAATATGCATATGTTTATATATATATATATATATATTCATTAGAATATCGTGTTTAAATAGAGAGTAAGATTGAAGATTTTTAGTAAAATTTAGATTTTAAAATTCTTTAGAAAATATTATTTTATTTAGAATTTTGTTTAGCGTTTGATGCCTTTTGTTTTGTCATTATAAAAAATTGTTCGTTGTTATACCTTTTCTGGTGTTTTCAAAGTAATTCCAGCATTAGGTACATTTTCCTTATTCACTAAATTAATTCTCTTCTTTTCTGCTCTAGTCTTCATCGTTCCAGATAATCCAAAGTGTTGAGTACAATAAAAGCGACCTCCATTTTTTTCTCGATCAAACGTATGATTTCCTATGAAATATAAAATTAAAAGAATGTCATAATTATTGCCGATAATATATAATTACAAAAACATAATAAAAATATGTATTATGTAAGTTTTGTGTTTAAAACATTGATACAAGTTACGTTATAAAAATTTATAAATCAAAAATTTATAAATATTTACAAAGAACATGTAACAACTGTTGAAAAATGATGTAATTCTCTTGAAATATATTATTAAATTACACACAAATCTAAGAAATATTTCTAAGAATTTTTTGTGTGCCTATTTTAGAATTTAGAGTGAAACAACGGTTTAAAAGTGTTTATATCTAATTCTAAGCAATTATCAAAATGATGATATATAAAAAAGATATTTTAATTAAAATTTTTTTTAGTTTTTTATGTACATCGAAAAATTATTCTGGTTTTCCAAAAATCTAATTTTTCATAATATTTTAATTTTCATACATTTTATAACTACTTTTATGAATTTACAATTTTTTAAATAAAAATCAGAGAGCCTTTTATTATTCATATATGATAAAAATTTCACAAAAATAATAATAGAATATTAAGATAATAAAATATAATAATGAACGTATTGTAAAAATATTAGATTTTTGAAAAATCGAGAAACGATCATAAAGTACATAAAAATCATAAAAGTTTTGTGTAAACTATTTTTTTTACATATGTCATTTTGATAATTGTTTAAAATCACATATAAATGTTAATTTTTAGGAATTATTTCATTCCTTAAATTTCAATAAATAGATAAATATAGAAAAATTGAATCTGTTTTGTGTTTTACAACATATTTTAAGAATATCAACTTCCATCATATAAAAAAAAAATTATATTACAAAATATTTATAGTATACTTTATGTTATTCTTTGTATTATACTATTTGTAAATATATATAATAATTTTATCTATGTCGATATTTAGCATTTCGTATTAGTTTTCGTTATATTAATAAAATAATTATATGTAAATTCGTTTTCTTACATTTTTGTAATTACCCAATAAACACCTTCTTGCAATAATATAACATGAAGTAACAAATGCAAAATATTTCTATAATATAAAATATATCATATGCATTATCTTGCAATATTATAACAATTAATGTAATAAAATAATATTGACTATACTACACAATAAAACTAGATTGACTTAATTCGTATTCAATTTTTAATCATAAAACGAATATAAAGTCTACAAAGAACAGGTAAGATTAAAAGTATATTCCTTTTTTATCATTTTATCCTAATATAATCCCAATAAAAGATTTAGAATATTAAACAGATTATTTGGAATGGAGCAGGTAAATGGAAAATTGTCCATTTACCTATTTACACAAAGTTGAAATTTCTATATAAATCCCAAATTTTAATTAAATTAATTTTAAATAAATTAAATATATATTTAATATTTATTTTATTTAAATAATTTATATATGATCAATTTATATATTCTATGTGAACCAATTCTATCATATGGAATATAACTGCAATGTAACGATATATTACATGAACATATGTTACATTTATAACTGAGAAATTATAATTAACCAATATTAATTTATCGATAATTATAACTAATATATATATTACTTGTAATTCCGTTTAATTGCTTTTATATAACATTATATCAGTGTTTACTGGGCAATACATTATAAGAAAAATACAAATATTACCTATCCTTAATGAGGTAGAGCAATATTCGCATCGGAAACAACCACGATGAAAGAATTTGCCTTCCGCACTAAGTCTTTCCATTAAATAAACCCTTTTATTGCAAAAGTGGCACATCTCCGAACTTCCTTGCACTGGTAGCACGATGGTGGATTTAGTATTCTATAAATAATAAATTTGCATAAACTAGTATAATTATTAATATCATACTTTTTCATATAAAAAATTGTTAAAATTATTAATAAGATACTTTTTAATAGTTTTGATAGCAATTCTTATATTATTATTATAATCACAATAATCAATTATGCAACATGCGAATACATAAACAAGTAGACAGATACATAGAGATATTTCATAACACTTTGAGATATTTTAAATCATTAAAATATCTCATAATTAAAGTTTTATAAAAAATTTTTCTAAAGTGAAAAGAAATCTAGGAATCTTTGCTACTATTATATTTTATATATGTTGCTATTTTCAAAGTTATTTCTATTATTTATAAATTGTAAAAATCTATATTTTTCAAATATTATTTTAATGTTAATATTTATAATTTTCATAAATAAAAATTTGATTTGCATATAATAAACAATTCTGCACAAAAATTCTAAAAAAAATTAATTTATCATATTAAACCATGAAGCTTTAAATATCACACACTTAAATAAAACAAACTCTTTTGCTCTTCTTGTATCTACAAAGAGAAAGGATAGTTGTAAATCGTCGGCTATAAAACATAGGTTTTTTTATATTAATTTTAGCTAATTTCTTTTATCTATAGGGTAGTAATTAATCCTGATGCTGCTTTATAAAATTATAATTCCATTATATATTGACGTAAGAAAGAGATTCTTAAATAATTTTATACATTTAATTTCTTAGAGACAAATAAATAAAGCAATCATAAAAGTATAAATACAAATACAAATACATATCAAGAGTATAAATATAAATACAAATGCATATATACAGATTCTCCATCGTCATGTCTACATCATTGACTCTAAATTATAAACAAAATTACGGGCATAATTATTTTGAATTATATGCATATACACGAATATTGATTTATTATTATTTATAGATATTTCTGATATTATTTGAGATGGAAAATATTTTCTATAAAAATTTTTATTGAACTGTAATAAAGTAGAAATAAAATTCTGCAATAGAAAAATAAATTTTTATTTAAAAAATAAAAATTAAATTAATTAAGTACTATCTATGGAAAAAAAAAAAATAAAATTATATCTCTGACCCTCTAATTTTCTATCTAAAAGAATCTTTCATAAACTTCAATTCAATGCATCAATTTAAGATATTAATTATTAAAACAGATCCATCATGTATATAACTTTTGTTAATCTCAGTAATTTTAATTATAATTTATAAATAATTATTTCAGTCACGATATGCACGATTAATCTTGAATGCTATTTTGTAAATAATTCATATTTATAAAATAATAAATTCAATCGATTGATTTAAAAAAATACAATCTAACTATTTCTTCAAAAATACAATTTTATTATTAATATTAACTGATCTGCATCTTTCTTAAAAGATTTCATAATTAAGAATTAAGAGCCCATGTCGTAAGTTAATCAATATATATGCATAAGATACACAAAACAGACACCTATACACCAAATATAAATTCTAATATTGCGTTGACCATTCACCTATGGAGATCGTAAAGATCGTATTTACCGATTTCTGTAGTTTGGGTTCCGTATCCTGATTTTTATTCGAAAATTGCTCAGCCATGGCTGAAACTTTATTGTGTCCGAGCGCGCTACCCTCTCGGATCTTCTTGCCTATATTCTTCAGGGTATTGTCTATGTCAGCGTACTTACTGTAGGTGTCCCTTTGATCGTTGCCCCGCTTCTCCATCTTGATCTGCCGAGCTAAAAACTGAATGAAACATATACACATCTAAAAAAGTGCGAAAACGTCAGTGCTATTGCGTGTTTCTTTGCCAACCTGCTCGCGACTCCACTTCGGCACTCTCTCTACACGATCATGACGAATGCCACGGCCCATCTTGTTCTCCTCGATTTTTTTTTCGATTTCTTTTACGTTCCAGTCTGTCTTTTCGATCTTACCTATACATACAATAGTCTATCTTATTATTCGATGTAACGCCATTAGTTAATTTAATACGTAAACAGTGTTTGCTGGTATCTAGATAAAATTATCTAGATAATTATCTAGATAAAATTATCTAGATAATTATCAAGATAAAATTATCTAGATAAAAAAATGGATCATCTTTATCTTTAACTAGATGAAGAAATGAATTATCTTTATCTTTAACTAGATGAAGAAATACAAAGTATCTTTATCTTTATCTTAGATAAAAAAATATATGTCATCTTATCTAAAAATTGTCTAAGATGATTGTCTTTTCATTATGCAAAAAAAGTTTTTCAGACAAGCTTCTAAAAATCTATCTAAAATATCTAAAATATATTTTTTATTTGGAAAATAATATTACAAATATACTTTATCTTGTACTTGTTTTACTTAAATTTGTGCAATGCATTAATGTACATTTTATAAAAATGATATATGTATTGTTACATTGATTATTATATTATAAATATATTATAAATATAAATTAATAAATAAATATTTATCATATCATTTATATACCTGTTTGTTATTATTTAAATATTTTCTTAAGAAAAGAGAAAGAATATGTGTTTATGATTTTAATATCCCATTTATAATCTGCGTCACATTTTTTATAAATATTTATAGTCTTATAAAATAAACAAAAATATCTAGATAATTATCTAGATTATCGCAATAATCATCTCATCTTTAATCTAGATTAAATAAAAACAAAATCATCTTTATCTCATCTAAGATAAATTTACGGATTTTTATCTTTATCTAGATAATTTTGAAATTATCTATAGCAAACACTATACGTAAATAAATAAATTTTAGTAAATTATCCAGTAAACATTGTCTGTTGTAATAATATAACATGGAAGTAACAAATAATATAATAAATTATCTATATGATATAAAAAACTGTCAGTAGACTTAACTAACATGTATTCAATTTTTCATCATGAAATGAATTCATCATTAAATCAATGAAATAAAACAATTACAAAAAAGGGATACTAATAGAATATTATAAGATCTAAAATATATTTGTTAATATATATTTGTTTTATATGAATTCTATAAAATCTAAAATATATCTCTTTTATGTCACTTTCTAATCTAATCACAATTTCAATTGGAGGGACTCAGCATGTTAAACAAATAATTTTTTAAAATTGATTGGATAAGTGGGAAATCGTTCTATTTATTATCTATCGAAAATAAAAAAATATTTCTATATAAATTAATTTCTATATAAATTAAATTCCGAATTTTAAATTAAATACATATAATTTATATTATTTATATGTATAATTATCAACTTTTTATATATGTCAATATTCTTTATGAATCAAGTCTATAGGCAATATAACTACGATGTGACAATAATATATGTTATATGTTATATTGCATGTTACATTTATGAATGAAAAATTACAATTAATCAAATAACTTACCATAATTAATCAATTAACTTATCACAATAATACTTATACATATTACTTGTTACATTCCGTTTTATTGCTTTTATATAACATGAATATGATTACTGGGAATATCCTTTAAAAATCTAGTGGTCATAAAATATTTTGAAAACAACCAATTATAGCAACAATATATAACAAATATGTAAGAAGCGAAGTTGTAGGGTTTAAAAAATCTAAAAAAAATCTAAAAGTTAAAATTTGTTTACCAACAAGATTTGGAAACATTTCGGCGTCACATAAAAATATGATAAAAATTAAAATGAAAAATAATATAAAAAATAATAATAATAATAAAAGTATGCATCTAAAAATTCACTTTGACCTTTATATAATTTAGAGAACTTCACTCAAAGTCAAATTATTAATCACTCATAGATTTTCTAAATTTAAACACAGCTTTGTTTCTTACATATTATTTATTACAAATAGTTGTTTTCGAGATATTTTAGCGTTGCCGAATTTTTAAAAGATTCTGTATAATTGTAGATATTAAAAAAAATTATATTGGAATTAGATAAAGAAAATAAAAATTAAAAATGTGCACAAACCAATGGCGCGTAAAAGATCTCTGGGTTTTTTCTCGGAGGATGTTGTCCCTTTTAATTTATCTTCAAAATCTTTTATTTTACCCGAAAATTCTTCGTCCACATTACCTCTTTCGTAACCGATGTGTATCTTAGGTTGTCTGTCCTAGGAATAATTGGTAAATTAATAATCTTTCACAAACGCAAACGAAGATCACACGAAATACCACAAATAATGCAAACAAATATCAGCGATATTTCATAAAGAGCAACATTAATATAGATAGTTTATTGAAAAGTTCATATATTTTAATTATATATAAGAGTAATTATAAAGCAGTGTTTTCCAACGAATTCAAAAATTAAATCTTTCATCAGATTTTTCATCCAAATTTTTTTTATTATCAAAGCTTGTCTAAAAATTAATAAACTTTTGGAAAATTAAGTAAAAAAATAAATTTTAACAGAACTAATAGATAATATTAATTCGAAAAAATTAAGTTAAATAGACTAAATAGATTAAGTATAATTATTAAATGTAATTAAATATTAATTTTAAATTTAATATGACAGTAGTCGAGATGTCAGGTGATATAAGTCTACCCAAACTTTCGAATTATTAATAGATTTAAAATACAGATAATGCGATTGATCATCAATCAATATAACTACACTGAAATCTCCTGTTTCTAAAGTCAATTAGAACTGCATAATTAAATCACTTATGTGTTTTTATAATAAAAGCAAACACAAAAATTCTTATTTCTCAACTTTTATTTTTCGGATTTAATGTAGCACTTGGCATTTGAATCATTATATATATGTGAGCAATATATTTAATAAAATTTAAAAAAGAATATAATACAGAAATTAATATTTGCACAAAAATATAAATTTAGTTATTTCATGTTCATACATTTTCTTTCTGGTTAATTTATATTTGTATAAAATATTAAATTATTAAATTTATATACTATTAATATATTATTTATATATTGTTAAATATATTATTAAAAAAACTAATTCTAAAAAATTCTATGTACATGTGTATATTTTTACTAAAAAAATATCTTTGACAAAATGAAAAAAAGTCATGTAAATCTTCTTTTCTAACCAAAATAATTATTTACAAAACTGGAATCTTTTTAGCCAAGATAATAATTGTTTGTTAAAATAAAATTAAAAAATATTTATAAAATATACCGGTCAAAAATATATTACTTTTTTTTGAGGATAACTTAATTCAAAGTGTATATATTTAATTAATTTTTTTTAAGTTGCTGTGTTCATTATTTAATAAAAAGTCTATTATTAAGTAATTAATAATATTATAAATATACACACTTTGAATTAAGTTATTCACTTTGAGTTAAGTTATTCTCAAAAAACATAAAAGTGATATATTTTTGGCTGGTACTATAGATTAATAGCATAGAAAATTACTCAAATCATAAAAAATCATAAGAAAACCATCATAAAATCAGAAATCATAAAAAAACCAAATATGTTAAAAATTATTATTTTCGTTGATAGACAGCAAATCAAATAAGATCTATTCAAATCTTATAAAAGAATTCTCTGATTCTTCAGACTTTTTGTTCAAAATTTCAGATAAAGAGAATTTTTTTAAGGACTTTTTGGATGCAATTCTAAAATAGGTTTTCTATTATGTGTGTTTTCTAATACTTTTTATTCATATAAAGGAACAGACTATTTAAATTTCATAAATGCTAGATTTAAAATATACTAAAAAATTGAATAAGTTTTGTAAAATAAATATTTTTCATCTGCATAACATTTTTATCTTTTACTAAAAGTTATAATAAAAAACATAATTTTTTAAAAAAATTCTCCAAGTCCAATAAAATTCCATGAGAATTTCTACATTTTTCCAAATATAAAAAAATTATGTTAGATTTTCTAAGAATTCTAGGCAGTCTATATTTTTCGAAGAAATAGATTTGAATAAAATTCGAAAATGAAAAAATGTTTAACTTACTTTCGGGAATAATATAAGTCATATATTACATATATATATTAATCCGAGAAAATCATATTGAGATTGAACGATGATAATGCTGGTAATGATATCTTAAATAGAAATTTTTATATTAATAGAAAAATTCAAAATTTTTGAAAATTTTTCATATATATTTTTTTTATCCCTGTTCATAATATATAAAATTTATAATATTATATATAATAATTATATATATAATAATTATATATATAAATTTATAATATATTTATGAAACAATACTAACGACATTTTTGTTGTATTAGAGATCAAAGTTCGATCGATAAAAAATTATTAAATGTGAGTCACTGATTGTGACTCAAATTCGATAATCTTAATCGATAAAATACTCGCAATAATGTTGCTGCGAGATAGAGATGTGCAAATCAAAGATTTTTTATATCAAATCGAATCGAATCAAATCAATAAAATTTTATTAGAATTAAATCGAATCGAATTAAATCAAATTAAATCGAATTAAATTGTAAAATAGTGACTCATAATTATTGTGAGATAATAATTATTGTCTAATATTATTATTATTATGTAATTATTATGTAATAATTATTATGTAATAATATTATTATTATGTAATTATATATAAAGTTAATAAGAGAAGAATTTAAAGATTTTAAAAAAGACAATATCTGTTGTATGACATTAATTTTAAATTGAGGTATACATGTGTATGTGTATTTATAATTATATAATTATATAATATTAATGTCTAAAATGTAGAGACTGTATTTCTTGATTATTTTAGTGGTTAGTGGGACGAATTTAATGACATATGTTATAAGATTATTTGAGATCAGTCATTCAAACTAAAAAAACATTTATGTTACTAACTTTTAAAATTAATTTTTTCAAAAACAAAACTTTTTATAAAATAAGTTTAGTCTACATTTTCGACTTATTTTTTATGTGATATTATTATTTCCTCGATTATATTAATTATGCGATACTTTGTATAGTATATAGAATTTCTAAAATAATATTTAAATATTTTTTAAAAAAAAAGATTCAATAACTTTTTAAATTCAATATTTAAATAACATAATTTAAGCACTGCAGGCACGTACATAATATAGACTTAAATTAATTATATTAATGAAATTACACATAAGAAGAAAGGAAAATCTATTACTTTGAAAACATAATTAAAAATTTCGTAATTATTTTGAAATTAAAGATATAGATTTTGATTTCAAATTTTAATTCCCTTTAAATTCAAAAATGTAATATAAAAATAATGCAATTCAAATAATTAATCTCTCAACTAAAATAAAAATGAAATAAATAATTCTCTCTAAATATGTTGTTTCATATAATGTGTGTACATATTTTTTTATTTTGTAATATTTCTCTTCTTTTCACATAAATAATGATCGTAAATGTAACAATAACGAAGTATAAAGAATAAAGTAATTTTTCATACAAAAAGTCGGAAATGTAGACTTTTATTATTCCAAAAATGTTATTAAGCGTCATATTAATCAAAAATACTTAATAACGAATGCAATTTATTTTTTTTTCCTTCAAACAAGTTTAATTAGTTAATAATATGCTATCATGCCGAACATCTTTTAAAATATATGTTGTTATTTTTAACATCAAAAAAACATAGATTTCATTGATAAATAGAAAAAAACATTCATCTGCACTCATCAATCTCTAGCTTACTGGGTAGAGTATTTTCTGTTCTAGATCTTTTACTCTGTCCTTAAAATCCGGTGCAGTTTGACGGTATAAGAATATCGAATAATCCTCAAATGGCCCGTCTTTCTCGTGTTTTGCATTGGCTTGTAGCATTTGCATACTTTTGTAGAATTGTTGCGTTGCCATCTTGCGCAAAAATTGCCGCCTCTTCATGCGTTCGATTCGATGCTTTTCGATCTCATCGAGTCTTTTCTGTCTCTCATCCTTCATTATGAGTTTAGAATTGTCATTAGCCGAAATTGACCAATTTCATAAATTGTAAATGCTAATATTCTTTTTTATAGCAAAGCATACTATTACATTTCGAATTATCAGTGTTTGCTGATATCTAGATAAAATTATCTAGATAATCATCTAGATAAAGAAATGAATCATCTTTAACTAGATGAAGAAATACAAAGTATCTTTATCTTTATCTTAGATGAAAAATATATGTCATCTTATCTAAAAATTGTCTAAGACGTTTTTATTATGCAAAAAGACAAGCTTCTAAATATCTATCTAAAATATCTAAAATATATTTTTTATATTATTATTATTATTATTATTATATTATAAATATATTATAAATATAAATTAATAAATAAATATTTATCATATCATTTATATATCTTTTTGCTACTATTTAAATATTCTTTAGGAAAAGAGAAAGAATATGTGTTTATGATTTTAATATCCCATTTATAATCTGCGTAACATTTTTTACAAATATTTATAGTCTTCTAAAATAAACAAAAATATCTAGATAATTATCTAGATTATCGCAATAATCATCTCATCTTTCATCTAGATTAAGTAAAAGCAAAATCATCTTTATCTCATTTAAGATAAATTTACGGATTTTTATCTTTATTTTTATCTAGATAATTTTGAAATTATCTACAGCAAACACTGCGAATTATGCTACTGCAAAATAGCATAAAGCAGTGAAATTGACTCTTAAAATATTTAAGAGTTTAATCTACTTTGGAGAATCAAACAAATTTATTTTTATTTTTTTACACTTTTGAAAAATATGTTTGAAGAATGTATCTAAAATTTTAGTGAAAAATCAACGTAATTATAGGATTTTAAATAGAATAGTATGCGGGTCTTTAAATGGATTTGCAAAACTTTAAACATTTTTTTCAAAATACTATTTTTAAAGTTGATGTAATATCTTGAAAAGGATGGATCTTGAAAATGGACCAAACAACTTCAATTTTTGTAATATTTTTTTGAAGATACTGAATTTATTGTAAGTAAAATTTAAAAAATTAATATTTTATAATTAATAATTAGTATTGTTTTGCTTTTAAGAAATAAATTTCAGCAAAATTAAAATATCTACATAATTTTACAATACATTATTTTATTAATTTTCAACTTTCTCTAATAAAATAAAACTAAAGAAAAAAAATAAAACTAAAGAAAGTTCATTCAACGCAGATAATTACATGAGACATAACACGTTGCACCGTTCCATTATACATTTCCGAACACACTATGCGCATGACTTGTATTAACAAAAAAAGAAAAAAAAAACAAAAATGTTAAAATAATAATTAATTATAAACAATAAATAATTAATAAATAATTAATTATAAATAATTAATAATTAATAATAAATAATCTAATATTCTTCGAAAAAGTTTCTAAAAGTTATTAATTTTTTATACTGCTTTTTTTACTGCTAGTCTGTACAAAATGCATACAGAATGCAGAAAAAAAGAGAAAAAAAAGATAAAAGAAATTAAATGTAAAAAAAAGTAAAAACTAATCGACTTATAAAATTTGGAAAAATATTGCGAATTTAATTCTAAATTTCACATCTACGATCAATATAATCAACTATTATTTAACTATCATTTACACATAGCAACAAATGATTTATGATCATTTTTTTGTGGTGTCTCACTCGTTAGAATTTAAAGAAATTGTGATAGCAATTATAAAGTATGTATAAAATTGTGTAAAAAATGACATAACTAACAGTCTTGTATACGTTTCTTCTTATGCTGTTACATGTTCAGTATATGTCTAGTTTCTTCTGAAGTAAAATATAACAAGTCCAACAAATAGATGAAGATAAGTCCAGCAAATGCGATTAACAAATATTCTACGGCATCTAACAGCTTCGATTTTCTGCCATTGATATAAGATTCAAGCATTTCAGTTATTTTAAGAAGTAAAGTGTTAAACATATGATTTAAAAAAAAATAATTTTTTAAAAATTTAGATATACTTTGTTCTATTATATTCTTGTCAACAAAACATCCTTAAAATAAATCAGAATGTTTTTTCATAAATCAAGATTTTTTTAACAATTTTTCTTTTTTTCTATTATTCTAATCTAAATTTTTGGTATACACACTGTCTTTAAAAAAATAAATAATTTTTTACAAAATATTGAATTTTGTTTCAACAAATTTTGTTAAAACTGTAAAATTTTCATTTTTAATAATATCATTTTCAAAAGTTTTACTTTTTTTTGAAAAATTTAATCATTTCTTTTAAGGTAAATATTTATACGATCAAATGTAGATTAAAAGTAGATATTAAGAATATCTCAAATAAAAATTAATTTACTATAATTTAATATACTATAATAATTTACTATATAATTAATTTGCATCATTGGACATAAACAATACCGAAAAATTTCAAAATATATACAGAAATTAAAGTGATTTATATCGCATAATTTCTTGTAATTATACTAATTATTTATAACTTTAAGTGGTTTATATAAAAACTTCAACATATATATTTTAGTTTTATATCTGCAATATTTTTTATATTTTATCCAATCATATCAATTAAACCAAGTGCATTAATGATACCATATGTTTATATACAATTCGTAATAAAATATATGAAAAAGAATGTAAATAAAGTAGACAATATGTGCTAAATTCAAATGTACAAATATCATTAATGCATTCGTTTATTTTATTGTTAAATCGACAGAGCCATTAATTCATCGTAAGCTGCAAAAAGAATAGAAAATTTATTTCACTTACCATTGTCGCACTCATTTTTTCGGTGCTACGTCTCTTCCGAGAACGCCGACTAGTTGTATTATCTTTCTTATCCACGTAAGATTGTACATTTTCATTCGAGTACCGCGAGCGCGAGTGCCTTTTCGTGGACTTTTCCTCAGGTGTCAATTGTTTCAGTTGTTTTGGATGTGTAGTGCTTTCCTCAATTTCTGGTTCCTATTATAATAAACATTGTTTAAATTTGCGATTATATGTATATCTTATATAAATACTTTCGAATTTTGAAGAAAATAGTAACAAATTAATTAATAAAGTATTAATGTGTATTTACGAAAAAGAAAGTGTAATTTTAAACAAAAAGAGATTATAAATTCTTAAAAACATTTAATGAATGATTGTTACAATCCTATACATTACCTAGTAAACACTGTTATATTAATGTTAAAAGAAATAACATGGAATGTTATAAGTAATATATATATATATATATATATATATATATATATATATATATATACGGGTCGCTCATTCTAATCCGTCCAGTCGAAAACCAAGCCCGACAGAGAAAAATGTTTCAGACAAAAGTTGTATGATTTCGAGAGAACCATAACAGGATACCATTGATTTGACCTTGAAGAGTCATTTGAAAGTCATGCGAAGGTTACTTCAATTTTTTTAAATGGAACATCTTATATATTTTTGCATATTCTTGTAGCTCATCTCGAGAGCTTTCCAAAACACTATAATAAAGTATTTCTTCATCGAGCACTTTTCGAGTTATGAGATGTGAAATAATTTCTTAATTTTACATAAAATATCTAGTAAAATATTCATTTTTCGATTATCTTATCTTAATACTTTTGTGTACAAAATAATGAGAGGAATCAATTGGTGTAAAGAAAACATACAGTTGTTTTTAAGAAAAAATATGGAATTTGCAATTAACAATTCCAAATTTTTCTTAAAAACAATTATATATTTTCTTTACACCAATTGATTCCTCTCATTATTTTGTACATAAAAGTATTAAGGTAAGATAATTGAAAAATAAATATTTTACTAGATATTTTATGATTTATGTGAAATTAAGAAATTATTTCAAGCCTCATAACTCGAAAAGTATTCAATGAAGAAATACTTTATTATAGTGTTTTGGAAAGATCTCGAGATGAGCTACCAGAATATATAAAAATATATGGAGTGTTCCATTTAAAAAAATTAAAGTGACCTTCGCGTGACTTTCAAATGACTCTTCAAAGTCAAACCAATGATACCATCTTATGGCCCCTTCGAAACCAAACAACTTTTGTCTGAAAATTTTTCTCTCCCGAGCTTGGTTTTTGAGATATTCGACTGGATGGATTAAAATGGGCCACCCTGTATAAATGTTACCAATAAGTTTATAATTAATTACCTATTCAAAAATATTGCATATAATATAACATATGTTACATCGTTGTTACATCGTAATTGTACTTCACATAAAATTGGTTCATATAAAATATTGATATATAGAGTTGGATAAATAAATATTTATTGAATAAATAAATAAATTATATTTAATTTACAAAATTTAGAATTTTTATTTTATATAGAAATTTCAATTTTTTTTGCTTTAAGTAGATAGTTAATGGACTATTTTCCTTTTTGACTGATCCATATTAAGTAATTTAATATTCTGAATTTTTTATTAAGATTATATTAAAAATTAAACTGACAAAAAGAGATATACTTTGACTTTTAATATTTATCCTTTATAGATTTTATATCCATTTCATAATAAAAAATTAAATACGAGTTAGTAAAATCTAATTTCGCTGTGTAATTAAAAGCGAAGGAAACATATATAATTATATATTGTGACATTATATTCTATACTTCTATTATTTTACATTTTATCTTTTCTATTATAGAAAACAGGCAAAGAAAGATTTTTTAAAAGTTAATTACTTATTAATTTCTTCTCTTTAAAATTACTTACTAATTTTGGATGCTTGATATATGGAATATCACCTTTGAAAGCTTCGTATATTTGTGTTAAATAAGAAAACATAGTAAGTGTGTCAGGAACATCACACTGAGCCATTTCTTCTCCTGTCATTATCTGTAAGTACAATTAAATGCGAGTTTTTAATTCTTTTTATATGTAAACAAAAATATACAAATAATTTGTAAATAATATTGCACAATAATTTATATTACTGCTGTTAATATAATACTGTTAATATAATATAATTACGACAATCTAATTTGTGTAACTCAATTGTATTTATTATTTAAATAAAATATTTATTAACTTATCATTTACAAACAATGTTACTTATATTTCTTCTTTCATTATTCTGTTTAAAAATCACAGAGCATATATAATTAAAAAACAATTTATAACTGAAAAAATATACAAATATATATATATATTCAATTGGACCATATCAAAAAATTTTAAAGATATATTTTTTTTTATTTTTATACATTATAAACAATAAAATAAACAAGATAAAAATGTAACATGCTTACCGGCGGTATATTCAATTCCTTTTCCAATATATCGAAGGCGACTTGATTGTTCTTCACTACATCTTCCGTGTTTAAGCTATAAAAATTTATTAGATCTGGACGGTATCTATGAATGATTGCACAAATAGCTAAACCATCTTTGAAGGAGGTACCCATATCTTCAATGTGAACTTTATCATACAATGCAACTTGTTTTTGCAGCCAACGGAGCAATGTATCTGGATGAATTTGAGTCTCTACTCTCAGATCTACATAAAAAATATTTTCTCTTTTTATGCTTATATTAAAAAAAAATAATTAAAATATATTTTTATCTGTGATCTTATTGTGTATATGTGATTTATGTATAAAAAGGAAATATCTTTACTAATAAAAATATTAGATATTTTCAGAAAATTATATTTTTAAACATAAAGTTGGATATATACATAAGATATAGAAATACAACATGTTGAAGGAAATTGTTATATAATTAAAGAAAAAAATCGATATCAATTGTATCCATCGCATTTAATATCTAAAGCAAATTGATAAACATATTATTATTTATTTATTATTATATATTATTATTTATTATATGTTATTATTATGTATATTATATATATATATATATATTTTACAATTTTCTTCACTTCTACACAACAATTCAAAATCATTTATATTACCTCATACAAATCTCCTTGTATTTTTTATTAAATCTATCACTTTTTATTATTATCAGTTTTAATTAAATTTAGCATTTTTACTAGTCTTTTTATTATAATCAAAATACAAGAATATTATACAAGAAAGAATACAAGAATATTGGAGAGAGTTTAGTTTAGAACACAAAAACATTTGTAGTTATTATTTTAAGCTTATGTCATTCTTGACTTGTGTATGTTAATTATTTTTGTAAAATTTTTCGTTAAGAGATTCCTGAATCGTTTAATTTGATTTAATATTTATTATATTGCATGTATATCTATTTGTTCGAGTCCATTATTTATACGTTGTTGAAGAAGAAAAAAAGAGATTAAATAACTTACTCGAATAAGCTTGAATTGACATTAAAGATAATTAGTCTAATAAAATAATGACAATGTAAATCAAGAATCTTATAAAACTCGATTTTATATCGTTAAACTTACCGCGACGTCTTCGTTTCTTTGGAGCATCGATCTCAGGCTGTACTGCTGATTGTTTGATACTTTCAGGATCATCTGTATCAAGAAGACTGCGCACTTGTATCGGGAGCACAGAATGTACATTAAGATTTGGATACCTTGAAAGATAAAATAAATAAATTAGTTTCATTATTATTGCATGTGATATTTGATGTAAAAAATAAAACACTTGGCAAAAATTAAAAAAAAAATTTTTTTTTTTTTAAATTTAAAATTTAAAATTTATACAATTTCTGTTATGATAATTTTCTAAAATTCAGTACTCAGTAAACACTGTTTGTTGCATAATGTAGAAGTAATAAATATGCAAATTATCTATACAACAAATTAAAATATATTAAAATATATAAAATTATAATATAAAATAAATATATTAAAATATATAAAATTATATATCATGTATTATTTTGCAATATTACAACAGTATAACAGTAATATAACAGAATATTGCAATTTAATACTGTTATATACGTATTCTTATCATTAAGAAATCACATTTAACTATTTTGCATTCAATTTTTCACCACGAAATAGATAAAACTTACATAGGACTAAGATCTAAAGTATATTTCTTGCTTGTTAATTTCTACTATAATGCTAACAAATAAATGAGAATATTAAAAAAATTATTTAGATTATTTGGAAGTAAACAAAAAAGTTTATTATTATTATTACTGTTACTATTTGAAGCAAACATCGAAATTTCTATAAATTAAATTCCAGATTTTACAGATTAAATACGTATCATTTATTTTAATTATTAATTCTAGAACACAACTACGATATAATAATATATATGTGATCGTTATTATATCATTATTGTATATTATGCTTATGGAAAATTAGAAAATTACAATTTATTTATTTACATTATTGTATATTATGCTTATGGAAAATTAGAAAATTACAATTTATTGAAAATTTATAATTAATCAATAACTTATTGATAATACATACATTATTTGTAATATTCCATTTTATTGCTTTTTATAACAACATTTACTGAGTGCTAGCTATTTTTTCTTAATAACAATATTTACCAAATGCTAGCTATTTAATATCTAATTGGCTTCTTATGAATCTAAAATTATAGTTTACCTAGTGTGAGGATCGAGAGTATATGCGGCGTAATCCCTATTTAAATTTTCCGGCGTCGTTTGTCCCAACAACCTGTATATTGATTCGCGCTCGGCGATTACTTCCAATGGTGAAAACGAAGCGCCCCAACCCTTGATTGCCCAACCAGCATCCAGAGAGCTCAGGAATCCTCTCGCGCAACCAGAACCAGTAGGCCAAAATGGCTACAATCATTGATTTAACTTTTAAAAATTTTTCAAAATTTTTAAAAATCAAGTAAAATAAGAAATATAATGATGAAAATCTAAAATTCTGAATATATGGAAAAATATCGAAATATATGAAAGTGAAAACCTAAAAAATAAAAGTGAAAACAGTAAAAATTCAAGTAATCAAAGAGCAAAGTTTCATTATAAAGTGAATTAAGAATGACTAAAAAAAAGATCTTTAATAGAATTTTGTTTAATTCCAGGTATTGTACAGTTTTCACACAGTAAACATTTTTTAAAATAATTTGACAATAACTTAATAATTTATAAATAAATTTACAGTGTTTTATTTTTATATAAATATTATTATTATATTATTTTATGTATATATAATATTATATAAAATGTTCAGAAATCGTAGACTTATTTTAAATTACATATTTCTAAATTTAAGTGAAGAAATTTTATTATCAAATTTTAATATCAAATATATATTATATTATTTTTTAATTAATTTTTAAATAAGAAACCAATCAAAGAGTCCAAAGTTTATTTATAATTATTTCTCTAATAGGATTGTAACATTCTAAAATTCTTAACATTCAATTTTTGATTGTGTATATATACATCTTGAATTTTTTTTTCCGAAGTTTTCTTTATAAGTATATGTATAAAATTTATTTTTATTTATTTATTTTTTTTCCGAAGTTTTCTTTATAAGTATATGTATAAAATTTATGTTAGAATTAATTTAAATTTCTAGAACGAATTTCTAGAACGAATTTCATGGAATTTTTGTGAGTGATTGTAAAATATATCTCATTTACCTCTAAAAGACTATCGCCTACAAGGATCATAAGTAATCCATGTCCATGACGATTTAATACGCGACTTGCATTTTCTGCCGCGTACATTGAAGTGAAGTCGAACATGGCTACGTCCGGTTTGCCATAATGATTCACCGCAAATTCCATGTTCATCATTTGATATTCCGTCGAGAATTCCGCCGCTTCTCGTGCATACAACATTAACGCTTCACGATCTACGTTCTCTTTTGCGAGAAGTTTTGCAGTGTCAGCATGATCCTAGAAATCAATAATAATTAAGTTTAATTGTTGAGAAACGAGTAGAAGTTTTATAGCTGTGTGTATTATTTAAATCAATATTAAAAGATTGCTATTCTTATACCCTTTTCTCTTTTTTCTTATTTTATTATTATTAATAAACATTGTTATATTAATGTTGTATAAAAACAATAAAAAGAAATGTTAATAATATACATAAGTATTATCAATAAATTATTAATTAATTAATTATTTATTAATTTCCCATTTATAAATGTAACATAATGTAGCATATGTTATATCATTGTGGCATCATATAGTCATATTTCATATACATAGAAATAATTCATATAAAATATTAGTCATATAAAGAGTTAACAATTAAATAAATAAAATAAAAATTATATATATTTAATTTACAAAATTCGAAATTTAATTTATAAAACTTTCTATTTTTTTCAAATATGCAGTAAATGGACTATTTCCGATTTCCTCAATTCCCATTTTCTAATTTCAAATAATCTGTTTAATATTTTGAATTTCTTGTTAGAATTGCATTAGAAATTAATATTTACATAAAAGAGATATATTTTAGATCTTATGTTAATATTTGTCCTCTATATTTCTTGGTGAAAAAATAAATACATAATAGTTAAGTTTAGTTTCGTTGCGTAGCGACAAAACAGCGATAAAATATGTACATAATATTATATTGCAATATTCGTTACATTACTATTGTAATGTTGCAAAATAATAAATAATATATTATAATTAATATATTACAGTTTTGTATCATTTAAGTGACTTGTTTATATTATTTCCATATCATATTACTATAACAAATAATTTTTACTGGATATTACTCATAATTTATATCAGAGTTATTGATTTGCAATTTTCAATATATATATAATAATTTCAATATTATTTGATATCATTATAAATATAATCATAGTTTTATAATATTAAGTTCGATTAATGAAAGATTAATGATAGATACAAACTGAACAAAATATGTAATATTTAATTTCAAGTAATTAATTTTTAAAAGATATATACTAATAAAAAGATAAAAGATTTACATTATAAGATAGAAGATTTATATTAATGCATCAACTGCATTACAGCATGTAATAATATATTGTGAAATTTTAAATAATATATGTATAATAAGACTTTTATCACAAGAGTGTTTAGAATCAACAATCATAATTTCAAACATGTTTTAATATTATATAATTCTAATGCATAAAATAATAGTAAATAATTAAAAAAAAAATTATATATATATATATATATATAATTTAAAAAAAATTATATATATAATATATACTTTCAAAAATATTATTTATGATTTGTTATATATGATCATGAAATTTTATGTTACCTGTAGAATAACTCCTTTGTCGATTAAACTATGTTTCTTAGCAGTCATAACGAAATAATGCGTGTCATCTTTATAATATACGATGTTTTCCAAATCGATTCCCGTTTCTTGATATAATTCCTTAAAAAACTTTTGATTAAAGATGAAGGCAACACCACTAATCTCTTCAACTCGCGCCTCTGCCTCGGTTCGTTTATTTATGAAATTCGCAGTGATTGCAATGGCTAATTTTCCTCGAAATTCTTTTCGTTTAAAACCTTCCAATGTATTTCTTTTACCATCAGCTCCGATTAACACATCAAACTCGTATTGAGAGACTGGATGATCCACTGGTAATGTTTTTGCTCTCCAACCAATCTCTGAAAAAGATAATATTAAAATTAAAAATGAATATAAATTACACATTTTTATACAGGGTGGCCCCGAACGTTCCAATCAGAGCAAAAGGTGAAAAGAAAATGAAATAAAAAGAAAATGAAATTAAAGACAAAGAGCAAAAGATAAAAAGAAAATGAAATAAAAAGAAAATGAAAGTAAATAAGTTTAATGAAAAAAAAAACGATAAAAATAAAAAATAAAAATCTTTTTCTTTTATAAAAATAAAATAAAAGTTAGTTAAAAAAAAATTATTTTATTTTCATAAAAGAAAAAGATTTTTATTTTTTATTTTTATCGTTTTTTTTCAAGAAATTTATTTAGTTTCATTTTTTTTTAATTTCATTTTCTTTTCACCTTTTGCTCTTCCTTCATCAGAGATTTTTGGGCGATAACTTCTTAAGGAAGCATTTTTCGACCCATGTTTATAGGAAATTTTTTGTTCAGAATTAAATTTCCTATAAGATCTCAAAATCTGGCTGGAACGTTCGGAGCTGTATATCGATTATTTATATTGTTAATTATTTGCATATCTTTTTGACAACAAAGCCAGCTTAATGTTAAATCGGTTCCCAATAAATTAAATTTTCTATCAAATGATTTGAGCATTTAATTCTGGACTTTAGCACTTAATTTTAAAATAATTTAGCTCTAGTGATGGAGAGCGTTAATTTAATGAACGAATAATAATACGAAAATGCGTTATTATCTAATAAATAAATCATAATCATAATATTCACTCTTAATTACTAATTTATAGATATAGGTCGAATTATGTCATATTAAGTCATATCAATCTTTTAATAATAGATAAAATAATAAATAGAAATAGATAAAATAATAAATAATAAATAGAATAAAAATTATAAAAAACACGAGAAATAGCATTTTATAATAAAAAAGTTAATAAAGGAGAATCGATAAATCTTTTCATCTTTTTTTTATAGATATTTATTAAGTCAAGAACTTCTCATATTTTTTTTAGATATTTATTAAGTCAAGAACTTGAAAAAAGCTTTTTAAGAAAAAAAGCTTTTTTAGTAGCTTTATTCGTATTGTTGAGTTATTTTAAACTGCCAAAAATGTTTCAAAAACTTCGTTCTTTTTTATATTCTCAAACAATTATTATTTTGTTTAAGTTATTATTATATAATCTGAAAGTAATTTCAAAAATATTCTATAATCAATCGTCAATCATCACTTACTGCCATCTTCTTGATTGTCCGGTGGTTGAATCAAAGAATCGAAACTAACACTTTCATGGAACTCAACGCCGAGAATTAGAGCAACCTTAAGTAAAATACATTGCAATTGCCGAATGCTAATATGATCGATGGAACCTGCGCAAAATTTTCCAAAGAATTTTTTCGCTCCTAAACCTCGTAAGTCCTGGATAACAAATGGCCACAAATGCAAAACATTGTTCCTAGACATCCGGTCCCTTTTCTCTATCACCACGACTTTGGCTCCTAACAACTGTGCCTCTATAGCTGTTCGCAAACCACATGGGCCTCCACCGATAATCAAAACCTAAAGATAAATAAAAGAAAAATATTCTTGAGAAAACAAAAATGTCTTTCAATATAATATTATATTGACAGAATGAAATTAAATATCCAGTAAACATTATTATAATAATATAATGTCTAGAAGTAATAAATAATATAAACAAGTGACAAAAATTTAATATATCACAAAATTTTAATATATCATTATTTTATTATTTTGCAACATTACAAAAGTAATATAATAAAATATTATTGCAGTATAATATCGTTATATATGTGTTCAATCGCTTATCATTATGCGATGAAATCTGACTTAATTATTTTATATTCAATTTTTTTCACCATGAAAGGACATAAGAAAAAATCTTCTTTTGTCAGTTTAATTTCTAATATAATTAAATATATAATAATATATATATAATTAAAAAAATATAAATATATATCTATATAATTAAATATATAATAATAAATAAATAAATAAATAAATATATATATATATATAATTTATTTTATTTATTTAATTGCCAACTAGATATATGATCAATATTCTATACGATTACATTCTGTATGTAATATAAAATTAAAATGTAACATCAAATTACAATGTAACATTTATTGTATTATGCTATGTTTATTAATAAAATTTAAGAAATTACAATTAATCTTTAATTTACCAGTAATATGCATAGTACAGTATATAATAATTACTAATTATTGTATAATATTATTAATTACTGTATATTACTTGTAACATTTTATTTTCTTACTTTTATATTAATAACAGTGTTTACTGGATATTGATGACAAAATTAGTATATACAAGTCAATATAAAATATAATAAGATTTTCCTTCTTTTAGAATGTTTAGACTTTTTATCACTTAAATAATCTATTCGAATAAAAAAAATAATATCTAATAAAAAAATAAATTCTATAAAAAATAATAAATAAATTCTTTAAAAAATAATATAAATTCTATAAAAAATAATAAATAAATTCTCTAAAAAATAATATTTAATAAAAAATAAATTCTAATAAAGAAGATAATCGATTATCAAATATGGTACATATAAAAGAGAGAATCTTTTAAAAATATATTTCATTTAGAAAAACGTTTCTTGTAAGAAAGAGACAATTACAAAGTAAAAAATTAATAAATAAACTCACCCTTGTGTTCGGACATGCTTTACCACGATTATAACATTTGTGATTGGCTCGTTGATCAAACTTCTTCCACAGTGCTTGTGCCTTCCATGATCGTAGTTTCGCCTTCAATTTTGGATAAAACTGATTAATGACATTCGGTCGAACTTTTAGCAATTCACACAATTGTCTATAATAGCCGAGGATAGACTTCAATGTAGTGGCATTGCAAAACTGATCGAACACCTCGCTGGCCAACGCCATTTCCGGTGAGTTGACCGTCTGCTTCTTATTGGCTGAATCCATCGTCTTTCGTTTTCAGTTTTGTGATAATTCATCAGTTCTTCATTACCTGCAAAAATAAAAAATTTTGTTCAATTTTTATTTCACTTTTCATAATTTAATATAATGTGTATATAAATAATATGTATAAATGTAAAATTATTAATTATTATATTAGAAATTTAACAAATATAAAATGTACATTTTATAAATTTGAGCAATAAAAATCCATTAATTGAATAAACAATCATTAATAGGAAATAGAAATATCTCTTTTTGACAATTAAAATTAGCGCATTAGTTTTAAAAAAAATTTTATCATTGAATATATATACAGGATGAGCCATTTTAAGTTACCCACCCCAATAACTTTTTTATTTTTGAATGTACAATAAAATGTTTCAAATAAAAGTTGCTTGACTTCGAGGGGGACAGAAGATGGTGACAAAAATTTAACCTTGATTAATCATTTGAAGGTCACATAAAGGTCACCTTCAATTTCTTAAATGGAACCAACTATTTTTCATTGCATATTCTTGTAGCTTATCTCGAGAGCTTTCCCAAGCACTATAATTAAGTACCTTTTCGTTAAATACTTTTTGAGTTATAAGGCTTGAAATAATTTTTTAATTTTACATAAACCATAAAATATATAATAAAATATTCATTTTTCTATTATCTTATCTTAATACTTTTATGTACAAAATAACGAGAAGAATCAATTGGCATAAATAGAAAACATAGTTGTTTTTAGAGAAAAAATATGTAATTATTAATTGCAAATTACATATTTTCTCTTAAAAGCAATTATGTTTTTTCTTTACACCAATTGATTCCTCTCGTTATTTTGTACATAAAAGTATTAAGATAAGATAATCGAAACATGAATATTTTACAAGATATTTTATGGTTTATGTAAAATTAAGAAATGATTTCAAGCCTCATAACTCGAAAAGTCACTTCATGGAAAAATAATTTATTATAGTGTCTCAGTGCAATTGATAGAGTTCTGGCGATAAAGTGTGAAAAAAGGAACTATTCCAAATTTTTAAAAAATTAATGCTTCAAAATATTTGCCTCTTTTATATATTTTTATTTATATTAATATTGCAAATTAATAAATATTTGCCTCTTTAATATATTTTTAATATATTTATATTAGTATTGCAAATTAATTTTGCAAAAATTTATTATTGATTAAATTGAAAGAATTGCAAAATAAAATAAATCGGAATAAATCAACTTGCAATTTTCCATCTTATTCGAACAGAAAACATGTAAACGAATTAATCCGCTCCATTATCAATTCTATTAAGATAACTCTCACTTATTCGCAGTCTTTGCTAGCAACTGTAATATGTACTTTGCATTGAAGGTTCTTCTTCAGTTCGTTGAACTTACGGTCTGATAACTTTGTAGCCCGTTTCATGCATTTGCTCTCACGTTTCGCCGAGGGAGAAGCGGAAATGCGAAAACTTTGCAGTTGATTTCCGGAAGAAATAAGCTTATGAATATTTCTTAAAATTCTGAATTAGTTTTTTTCTGCGTGGAGACAGAATATAAAAAAAAGAGAGAAAGAAAGAGAAGCAGAAAAACTTCATAAAAATCTATCTGGAAAAAAAAAAAAATTTCTTTTTGCTAACATCTGTAAAAATATATTTGGAAAATTACATGTATCTAATTATTTAACTACATTTATAATTTGTAACAAACATATATTATTATAAAAATTTTAATTTTAATTTATTATTATTATTAGTATAATAAATTTAATCTCGCAAATACAATAATTAAAACTTAAAATAAAGAAAATATTTTGAAATTATCATATTTTATATTTATATTTTAATATTTTATATTTATATTTTAATTCAATTATTGATATGATATTTGAGAAAGTCTTCTCTCTCTTTCTCGCTCAATAAAATCTCAATAAAATCTCTTATATTAATTATATGATCTCGTTGTTATTTAAAAAAATGTTGGAAATCCATGTCTTTCAAATTTCGAAATAAAGCACGTAAATATTTTATTATTATTTAAATATTTTACTATTATTTTATTATTATTAATATTTTATTATTGTTTAAGTATTGGTTTTACTATTCTTATTTTTGAAGACAATGCAAGAACAATGCACTTAAAAAAAGGAGTAATGACTAATGTAATTAATTAACTGTTGACAATAAACATATTTTGTGTTATATGTCATGAGAAAATAATCAAGGTCGGAAAAATCGAGTCAATGAAAAAATCGAGTCAGTGGTGAATTCCAGTTTTTACTATCTTGGACTTTATCCAATGGAATAAACTGAACAAAAATAATTAATATTTATACTAAAATATATTTATATAATCTTTAACTACTTTTTTACTAAAATATATTTACATGAACTTTATGCAAAAAAATATATTTGCTTCCATAATAAATCATGTTAATTATTAATTAAAGAAATAAAATCAATATAATAATAAAATCTTTTCTAATTTAAATTCAAATGTGAAATTTTTAAAATAAATAGTTTAGAAACACAAATTATTAAATTTTATATTAATTTTTAGTTTAGTAAGAAATTTAAAATTTTTACTAATATATAATATATATTTAAAATTTTTACTAATATATATTAAACACAAAATTTAAAATTTTTACTAATATATAAATATAATATATATTTAAAATTTTTACTAATATACATTTGATTCGCATTTATTTTTCAACATCTTTTAACAAAAAACTTTGTAATTAAAACTTTATAATTTTTTAATTTATTTGCTATATCAATTCTATATTCTTAATTTATTACGCTTTTATTTTGGATAAAGCTTAAATTATAAAAACAGTATCTTAATTGATGAGTATGAATAAAAAAATTTTTTAATTATTTTTATATTTTTAACCGAAAAGGTTTTCGCCAGTTTTCCCGGAAAACTGATTCTTGCCACTTGCATGTGTTTTATTCAAAAATGTGGAATTTTGCCAATTCTAAAATTAACACAAGATATTTTTATTATCAATATATAGTACGTTATAAGAGTGAATCAACTAATTTGGTATCAAATATATCTACAAACGTATCATCGCCTAATATACCACTATTATATTAAAAACAGATATTATTATTATTATTCCAGATTTCTGTTTGTCCAATGTTTCATCTATTTATTATCTTTTATCATGTCAAAATTACTGCATGAAAGATTGTCACAGAATAATAAAATAAAAAAATTTAATGTCATAAAAAAAAGATCAGACTTTATTTTAAAATTCATAAAAAAAAAGAATAAAACAAGAAAAAAATTAATAAAACAGAAAAAAAAGATGGAAAAAATATTGAAATTTATAATCTCGTTCAATTTATATGTCAATGACACATGATACAAAATATTTTTATTGTCAACAGATAGTTAACTATATTAATCATTCTTTGTTAATTATATTAATCATTCAGTCATTAATCGTTCCTTCTTTTAAGAGCATCAGGAGAGTTCAAGATGCACTTTATCAATTATCACAATATTAATACCAATATCAATAATTATCAACAGTTATCAGTAGAAAAATTGAAAAGGATGGAAAAATGTGAATAGATTATACTGGAAATGCAACAATGGTTTCATCAAAATCCTACAAAGGGAGAGAAATATAATCTTACTTTTTACTCTCTAATTTAATGATGCATTTACTAAGAAAAGTCAAATTGTAAAAATGCTGGAAAATCATAAAAATGTAAAAATCATAAAAAAGATTTATAATATTTAATATGATATATAATATTTGTAATATTTAAATTAAGAATTTTTAATAAAAGAAATACATATATATGTAAAAAGTATGTGAAAGAAAATCAATAATTACATATTGTACATAATTTATTCAAATTTTTTTTAGAAACATAAAAAATATTCTTGTATTTTTACTTATTTTTTCTTATTTGAATTTTGTTTAATTTATTTGTATA
>JAPIVC010000348.1:127500-141582 GCA_030586385.1 Camponotus fellah
ACTATAATAAATTATTTTTTCATGAAGTACTTATCGAGTTATAAGGTTTGAAGTAATTTTTTAATTTTCCATAAATCATAAAATATCTTGTAAAATATTAATTTTTCGATTATCTTACCTTAATATTTGTATGTATAAAATAATGAGAGAAATTAATTGGTATAAAGAAAACATACAGTTATTTTTAAGAAAAAATATGGAATTGTTAATTACAAATTACATTTTTTTTTTTTAAAGACAACTGTATGTTTTCTTTACATCAATTGATTCCTTTCATTATTTTACATAAAAGTATTAAGGTACATAAAAGTATTAAGGTAAGATAATCGAAAAATGAATATTTTACAAGATATTTTATAGTTTATGTAAAATTAAGAAATGATTTCAAGCTTCATAACTCGATAATATACTTCATGAAAAAAAATTTATTATAGTGTTTTGAAGCTTTCGAGTAAGCTACAAGAATATGCAATGAAAAATAGGGGGTTCCATTTAAAAAAATGCACTTCCGGTCTGAAGCGCCTACTTCCGGTCGAAATCAGAAGTTGAAAATATTACCATTCGATAGAGCGCACCTGATTATAAAAATGTTTTACTTTAAAAATAACCACTCTAGTTTTTAAATGGATGATACAGATGATCTGAAACACCCTGTATAATCTAATCGACTGTTTTATCATAGTATCATAAAGTGGATGTGTCCAGGTAGTTCCAGATGGCATAAAATGGATATATGTGTCGCTAGTATACGACTTAGAGAAAACGTTACAGGAAAAACAGCAGCCTGGGCCCTCTCAGGCTTCTCTCTGCTGATACGTAATCTCATGCAAATCAACATATCCCACGTATTCCACGTATCCTACATTTTATATGTATATCAGACATCTATATTATACGTATGTAACAGCATAATTACTTCACTATAACGTTGTGAGAGGCCCTGAAAATTCTCCGTTGTAGAAATAATAGAAGTTACGTGTATTATTATTTTTTTTCGCGTGTGTATTATAGTTTTCATGCTTGTCATTATTCAGTCATGATTTATTTTCAAAGAAGAATAATATGGCAAAACGTACAATATTGCTTTATACCATCAGACTATTAGATTTGTGTGTCCCATGCAATAGGCGTGATTGATGTGATTTGAAAATAACAGAGTTCCTTCTTCTGTCTAACATTTTAAGACATACTTTATATCACGTCTTGATTAATGGTGCGACAATTTAGTCGCATCAGCTTTAGTGTGTTAGGATGAATCTTGGGTACAGTGAGAGAATATTCTATTGGCTATTCCTAACAATTTTACTTTTTCACCTACAAGTAGGTGCAAATTACTTTAGAACTAATTCCAGGAAGGATGACCAATGTTTCTGCAAGGTATTAAATGTTAATGTCGTCTTTACCTCTTAAAAATAATATTTATGTTTTATAATTTGAAGTGTCTTACTTTCATGCATCCATCATATTTGAAATTATAATAATTAATCTCTTCCTCTTTTTGTAGTTATTTTTCATTCTTTGTTTTTCTAATTTATAAAAATAATTTCTTTAAAAATTTATAATGTTAAATTAATATTAAGTATTATATTATATTATATTATATTATGTCATATTATTAAGATAATATGATATCGAGACATTTTGATGTAATTAAAAGTTACACTTTTGCATCTATATTTACTAGTTGTATACATTTTAAATTACAATTCAAATTTCAGTTGAAAGGATCTATAGACGACTGTACTTGTAATGTAGATACTGTGGATTATTTCAATAATATGAGAATATATCCAAGAATTCAAAGTCTTCTAGGCAGAGATTATTTTAGGTTCTACAAAGTAAACTTGAACCAAAATTGTCCATTCTGGGCAGATGATAGCAAATGTGCTATTCGTGATTGTCATGTATTACCCTGTCAAGATGTAAGTTCCATTTTATTTTTATATATATATATATATATATATTTAATTATTATTTAAAATCACATTTGATATATGTATATATATATATGTATATATATATGTATATATATATATATGTATATATATATATACATACAGGATGTCCTAGACCACACGTATACCCCTTTTCTTTCTCATTATTTTGTACATAAAAGTATTAAGGTAAGATAATCGAAAAATGAATATCTTACAAAATATTTTATGGTTTATGTAAAATTAAGAAATGATTTCAAGCCTCATAACTCGAAAAATACATGATGAAAAAAATACTTTATTATAGTGTTTTGGAAAGCTCTTGAGATAGGCTATAAGAATATACAATAAAAAATTGGTAGTTCCATTTAAGAAATTAAAAGTGTCCTTGACCTGACCTTAACGATGCCATCCAAGGTCAAACCAATGACATCATCTTATGTTCCTTTCAAAACTATACAATTTTTGTCGAAAATGTTTTTCTCTAAAATGCTTAGTTTTTGAAAGAAAAGGGTGGTCTAGGAAACTCTGTGTGTATATATATGTATATATATAATGTGTATATATGTATATGTATATATATATATATATCAAATATATCAAATATATCAAATATATGTGATTTTAAATAATAATTAAATATATATAATAATTAAATATATATAAATATTTTAAATAATAATTATATATATCAAATGTGATTTTAAATAATAATTAAAAATAATAAATAAATTTTAAATAATAATTTTTATGTTTATATTATTGTAGAATGAAATCCCGGAAGGTTTAAAAGGAGAAATTCTAAGAGATATTCACTTTAATGAAAGTCCAGAAGATAAATATAGATCCGATGCAAACAAATTAAGACCGGCACATAGCCCGCAAGACAAACAGCTCGAGAACGGTTTTCAAAAAAAAAATTGGAACAAAGTACTCAGTTGGGTTTAAACCATAAAAATAAATCAAACAGAAAAATTACAAGGAGAATATTAAACTAATAATAGATAAAAGAAATATTTTGAAAGAAACGAAGTAAATGTTTCTTAACCGAAAGAAAAAGGAAAAAAAGGATTCCGGCCCAGGGAATAAAGGGCTTTAAAAAAGTTTTGGGTTAAAAGCAAATTGTTGCTTAAGTGGTTTTACCCCTAAAATTTACTTAATCTAAATAAATTCAGAATTTAATATTCAAAGTAATAATTTACTAGACCAAAAACTCACCACATGGCAATTTGATACACCCAAGATAAAGGTGTTTGTTCCTTCCTTTCTTTTTTTTTTTACTTTTTGAATGGTTTCTGGAAAAGTTCCATCAATTTGTTGCAAATAGATTGAACGTTTTTTATATTTCTCACTGTAAAAGAATACATAACCAAAGATAATATTTTACTATGAGCGCTGAAGAGATACCGAATATAAAAAATGCAGTGACCCAGTGATGTCGAAACAATATAAAGAATTCCAAGCACACAGGTATTCCCAATTCACGTATAATGGTTTTTGACTTTGAAAACCCGGCCAAAACTTATAAAATTGGATTAATATAATTTATTAAAAAAATTAATGTTATAGAATTAGACTGGACAGAATATTATATACATTATCAAAGAATAGAATTAATATGTTAATCAAACAATTATGAGATAAACACTTTTAAAAATATCATTTATAAAATATATAGGGTGTAGAAATTTCTTTCCAAAAAGAAGCTCTCTTTAGTTTATTCGATGGCTCTTCTTCTCAACCCTAAAAAAATTTTTTTCAATTTTTTTAGTTAGGTGTTTGACATAATCCCTTAATTTTACATAAATCATCAAATATCCAATAAAATATTCATTTTTTGATTATCTTAATACTTTTATGTAAAAAAAATTTAGAGAATTGATAAGAAAAAACACATAATTGTTTGAAAAAAAAATTAATTTTATGCAATTAACAATTATGTATTTTTTTGTATATATATGTATGTATGCATTTATATATATTATATTTTATATATTATATTACAGGAATGTGTTTAGAGAAGCGAGTTTTTTACCGAGTTATATCTGGCTTGCATGCTAGCATTAATATACATTTGTGTTCAAAATATTTGTTAGTCCCTCAAGATAGTTTGCAAGTATCCTCTGATAATCAGTGGGGTCCTAATTTGGAAGAATTACAAAAAATTATCAAGTGTGAAAAAAACCCAAACTAAAGAATTTGTATTTTATTTATTTACTTGAATTAAGAGTCAAAGCTTAAAGCTGCAATTTATTAAAAAAGAATAATATTATACAGGTAATGAAATAGAAGATGAAGATACAAGATTGGCAATGGATGATATACTGAATGTCATCAAGTAAGTATTCTATACAGAAATATTTTATTTGTTACAATAGACATATAAAATGATTTATTGCAGATCATTTCCGGAACATTTCAATGAAACTGTAATGTTTACTGGAACAGAAGCACAATTGTTGAAAGAAGAATTTAGGCAACATTTTAGAAATATTTCACGTAAATGATGGGTGGATGTGAGAAACTGTAGCTGGGTGGGGTAAATTGAAATTCAGGCCTTTGGGCACCGCGTGAAGATATTATTCTCAGGAAAATTTGATAGATGGAAACCAACACTTAATAATATGAATCGAAAATCATTTTTCCTAGAAAGAAGTGAAATTGTTGCTTTGGTAAATGCTTTTGGAAGGTAGTTTTCATTCTTAATATTTATTATAAAGGGTGTCTACTTTATAGAAGAATATAAAAAATCTGCAAAGAGAAATTTTTTTTTCCTAGAAAAATCAAAGGATTCTTATTGAAATTTAAAGAATTTCTAAAAAAAATCTCTTAATAATTTTGCTTATATTATAAATAGTCAACAATTTGCCGATAAGTAAATTATGTGTTTAAATTATCTAAATTTATAATAAAATTTAAATATAAAATATAAATTATAAATATTTATAATTTAATTTATTATTTATAAATATTTATTTCTGTTTATTTAGTTTTAACAAAATATTAAACATGCAGTACATATTCTTTATGTAATTTTTTAATGATTGAGGAAATGTAAGTTGCAAAGTATTATCATTTTACGGAAGTTATTCATTATTTTTTAATACACATTTACAAATCTGCATTTAAATTTTAAGTAGTTTTGTTTTTCCTTTATACATATAAGTAAAAGTATCAGAAAACATACAATTAAAAGAACTTTCTTTAAAAAGCTTTGTTCCCTTCAAAAAATATTTTATTTGGAAGTTTCAACAAAAATACTTGAAAAATCAAGAAATTTTTTAAAAATTTGAGTAGATACCCTGTTATGAAAAATAAACTTCAATCATTAATAATATTCCCAATTTTTACAGGTTATCAGAAAGTATTTTTGAATTGGACAGATTTCGTGGAATGATTAGATAACATACAGTATCAACTTATAATTAAAGTCTTCAATACTACTAAGAAACATCACATAAAGACATCACTCAGATTTTCTACCTTGTTTTTTTATTTCCGTATTTGTTAACGGATTTTGTTGTGCTAATCTAATTGAATGCGTATTTGTATTAGTATAAGTATTTTTGATGGTATATATTTGAATAACTAATAACTCAATAATAGAATCGATTGGAATTTTATATCGAGTTTTAGTGCAAATATCCTTTTTGAAGAACAAGATGAAGAATTTCATATTTTATTGGAATCATTTATTCAATTATGTAATTATTTATTTCTAATTAATATAATTTTGAAAGTGCATAAATGCAAGTTTAAATGTTAACTCTAATTAGATTTGTAAATATTTCTTCCAATTCTATTAAAGCTATGTATATATGCATATGCATATATAAATATATACGAAAGAAAGTTGGAAAATGAGATTCTAACTCATTTACTTCATTTTATTTTTGAAGTATTTACATCTTTCAAATATATACATTTACTACTACATTTACTACTTTTTAACATATTTGCCTTCTCTGTCGAGTATATTCTAGATAGTAAATCCATATATCAAATCTATCAATTGAAAATAGAATTCCTTTTGAAAAATAATGTAAAGATATGTATGTATATATTTGAGTGTAAGTACTTTCACAAAAATAAAGTATTAAAAAAGTAAATGAGTTGGAAAACTTATTTTCTAACTTATTTTTCGAATGTATGTCAAGATCATACACATCTATGGTCAAGACTAATTGCACCAGTGTTTACTTATCCAAACTGATAACCAAGTGTATTCTTCTTATGTCAATGAATAGGATAATAATATAAAAAGAAAAAGAACAAAAAAATTGAGCTACTTAATTAAGCTACTTAATTAAGGGAAAAAATTATTGATGCAAATGATTACACACACACACACACAAAACAATACAAATATGTACGAAAAAGTGTAATTAGATATATGTAGTAAGAGATATTGTTATTTGAATTGATATTTTCTTCCTATATTTATATTGTAATTTTTGACTCCGTCTGTGATAAATATTTTATCTAAAGCAATCATTTGCATAACTTAAATTTTTATGTATATTATACTTTCTGAAGTTGGATTCTGAAGTTATTCGCAATATATATTTTTATAATCGATATAATAAAATTTCATGTATAGTTTATAGTTCATTTTTACTCATAGTTTAGTTATTATAAAAACAAATATTTGTATAAGTATATAAATATTTAAATAAATATTTAAAAAATCTTCGACGTATGTCACTTGCAGTAATTAGAGAAAACTGTACTTAAATTTTTAATTATGCATGTAAATTTGTATGTTTATTTGCATTATTGGAATATAATTTCATATGTCAAATCTATATTTAATAAGAATTATATATATATATAATGTTCTTAAATCTCACATTTTAAGGATGTATTCTAGAGATCAAAATAAGAAAAAAAGTTCTTGTAAACAGAGGTCCAAAAATGCTTTCTTTTCGAGTTATACATTTTGCAATTTTTTCCACCAACTTTAAACTATAATTTGAAGAAAAAGGTCCATTTTTGGACCCATGTTTATAAGAATTTTTTTCTTATTTTCACTCTTAGAACATGCTCTTAAAATCTCTGACAGATTTAGAAATACCCTGTATATGTATATAAAAAATGCCCATTTAAAAAAATGCAACTCGATAATTAATTCTTCAACGAAGTATTTTTAACAAAAATATTTCAGACAAAAGTTGTATGGTTTCAAGGGGGGTCATTAGACAAGATGGTGTCATTAATTTGATCTTGAATAGTTGAAGGTCATGTGAAGGTCACCTTCAATTTTTTTAATGGAATCGAATACTTTTTATTGCATATTCTTGCAGCTCGTCTCGAGAGCTTTCCAAAATACTATAACTAAATTAGTTTTCATTAAGTACTTTGCGAGTTATAAGATTTGAAGTAATTTTTTAATTTTACATAAACCGTAAAATATCTTGTAAAATATTCATGTTTTGATTATCTTATCTTAATACTTTTATGTACAAAATAATGAGAGGAATCAATTGGTGAAGAAAACGCATAGTTGTTTCGAAGAAAAAATATATAATTGTTAATTACAAATTACATACCTGTTCATACTGAACCGTGATTGGTCAATCTCTTAAGTCTTACGCCTTAAAATCTCATTGTAGACGGCGCTTAAGCCAACTTCACCGTATCAAACGATTCCATTCCTCCGGAATGCAATTAGTTTATTTTCATTTTTTAAGGCAAATAATAACCAACAAACGTTTTAATTAATTTATTCGTGACCAACAAACGATTACGCATCGATTTAACTGGTTTTCAAACGAAAATGATAAAGAATCTATATTTCTCCGACTAACTTCACACAAAATTTTATTTTTGTATTCTCAAAAAAATAATATTAACCAATAAACGCTGTAATTAAGCTAACAATAACCAACAATTAATCGATTCATCGATAAAAAAGTTTTAAAAATTAATGTTCACCGCTTAACTTACTTTACGGAGATTGGTAATTCAATAGATAAAATAACACCGTGTGTGACTTTATACATATTAGATTAGAACAACACAAGCTCGCATTTTACGCGCACCATTTATTATTCTTTTTCATTATACATTTTTAATGATATTATTTTTGTTTTACAAAAACTGTTAAAATTGATAGTTGATCTGACAGCCGCAAATAATATAAATAAAATAAGTCGCAGCGCATAAATTAATCAGCATCAAAGAAAAAAGGCAATAATAATACACACAAAAAATACACTTCGATACTTTCGAAGATCGACATAACATGCCTTTTTTGAGGAAAATTTTCTAAAAACCCAGATAGCACATGGATGTCCGAGTTCGGATATTGGGATATCCAAAAACCTTTTTCTTCTTCTTCTTCAATTAATGGCACTGGGCAATTTCACTTTTTACCCATGCTGTCAGATGCTCTTCAGAATATTAACATACAGAGGATAGGAAACAGTCCATGCAGTCCGAAATCAATTAATTATATCTGTAGATTGCTCTTAAGGCAGAAAAGAGAGGATCGGGTGAATAATAATTTTAGCAGAGGGTTCTCTCAACAGTTCAAAAATATTGTAAGGTGGAGGAGAGTCCAGTACTTTACGCAGAGAGCGCAATAATTGCGTTCGAGGATCGCTCAAAAGTAGGCAGGACTATTTTTAAAACATGGTTGATATTTTGCAGAGGTCTTCTTTCTTGCAAAGGCAATCAGGATGTCCAACGATGCCATACATCTGTGAAGGCTGTAATTTAAATTATAACTGGCGAAAATAAAATGTAAATCGAGCGTTAACAAAGCATGAATTTCCAAGGTTAATTGTCTTTAAGATATTGTATAAATATTATTAACTGTTAATAATATTTATACAATATTTTAGGAATACTGTCTTATATCCTAACAACACATGATATTATTCGAATATTCTATATTCATACTATAATATGAGTTTATTCTGTTCGTTTACGCTTCTTTGACACTTCGAGAAGCGTTTTTAATTTTCACCAAGGTGTCTAATCCCTATCCAATATTTCTTATCTAATCGTTACGTGTCCAAAAAAGTGTCACCCCATAAAATATACACATTTTTTTATCATATAGTTGATTGGCAAAATATATATTTATAAAACGCAGGCAACAGAAGACATTATTTGTTAAACTTTTATATGATATTAGAAGTTAAGTTTATTTATGTTTAAATAAAATAATAATAACAAATACAAAACTTGTGTATTTATTTCCTCACTATAATTTGCGTTTTTTAGCATTTTCAAATAAAGCAGTTTAATCAATTCGATTCCACTGAAGAAAATGTAACAATGCGTTTACGCATTCTTATCGTAATAAATATATTTATATTTCATCTTACTCGCTTCGCCTATCTATCCCTAATTTCCTAATACGTACCAGCTATCTTGTTCGCAACCACGCTCTTTCATTCGCACGCTTGTTTTTTTTACTTGCTCTCAGATCGCTTTGCTGTATCGTTCACTGCTCGTCCGAATATTTGCATTTCTCTCGCAGTCGTACCCCACTTGAGCGACACGCCAGGTAGGGGAATTCCCCGGCCGAGTATATAAGTCACGACCAGTGCATCGAGAATCCCGATCAGATCTTTCCCGGACTGTTTTCTCGGCTCGACTAAGTGTCTCCGATTACAGTCCTCCAGTCCAGTCGAGATGTTTCTCGATTCCTGCCGGATGTCTCCGGCTTCCTGATACCAGTTCCGATCGAGGTGTCTCTTGATTCACCGGGTGTCTCTGGTTTTCCAGTATCAATCTGAGGTATTTCCTGACTTCACTATCTCCGGCGTAACTGAGCCATTCCGATACTGAATCCCGTCGACAGACACTAGTCCTAGGCTCCGTGTTCATCCCGAGTAAGTATTTGTAAGACTTCCTTGACTCCCCGTAGATCTACGTGTTCTCGTGATCGTTCGATATCGTTCACATACGCTAACCGTACCGCGAAGACCAGCGTTATGCGTTTTCCATACATCTGCTAGGTATCGCCTGCACGCGCCGTGTTTGCCGTTTTCTATTTTCTTACTACACCTACCCAGACAGCACAGGACATTCTATGGACATTCATTTTATGTCCATTTTACGTCCGCACGTCCATGGACATAAAATAAACGTCTATCGTACATCCGATTTAAGACATCCGTTAATGGTCAATATTTGGATGTTTATAAGATGTCCGGTCTTGGAGGTCAAAGTTTCTCTCGAGCACGCAAGCAAGTATTAGTTCGTTCATTTACCGCTACGCGACGTACGATGCGCTACCTTTCTCGTATTTAAGATTCAGTTATGAGAATTATATAAAGTTTGCAAAAGGTAACAAATAAGATTAAAAATGTATTGTTCAATTTAATTTCTAAAAGTACGGATTTCAGATATTAAATTGATTTTATAAGTCGGACAAGTAAATGTCCGGCGAAAATAATTTTTCATTACTATTTAAGATGTAAAATGCAATATGCATATAAAATAAAAAAAATGTTATAAAATTTTTATGTAAAATTTTATATGAAATAGATAAATTATATTATTATTTAGGGATTGAAATATATATGTTTTTTTTAGAAATTATGATATGTTTAGATCATAAAGGTTGTTCTTTTCACACATCAACACATTTTTTTAATTATCTTTTTTTAATCATCCGTTTTGTGCAATAAAAATAACATTTAAATAATATGTGATATTGCACTAATGTACATGTATGTGATATAAATTTTTCTTTAATAAATGTATTGCGCGCTTAAAAAAATCTTTTTTTAATGTGTAAATTCAAATTTTGTATGTAACCCCTTTTTATATAAAGTTTTTGTATTTCTGTTATTGCTAATTTATGTCCATTAGATGTCCATCGGATACCTTTTGGATACGTCAGGGATTAAATTATGTCCACCAATTTCATATATTTATGCTATGTATATCCACTGTATATTTGAAAAAATAAAACGGACATTTTATGGATATTTTCAATATCCTTGAAGGATATTTGTAGAATATTTTATAGATATCTGTGTGCTGGCTGGGTAGTAATCCCATATAACACAGAAAGTTGTAAAAATATTGCAGAATAATTTCATTGAAATATTACAATTCAAATATTGTATTTCAAATTGGTTATGAAACCTTTTGCGTCATTGTAAAATTACAATGTTTTAATTAAATAATTTAAGCTGTCACTTTTTGTAATATTATAACAAAACATCATAGCAACATTGCAATATGTCTAATATATTTAAAAGAATGCAATCTTATAATAGTATTGCATAGAATATTTTTGTTTCTGATGGATGAATATTTTGGAAACTTAGAAAAAGATATAAAATTTAGTCAATTAGACATATTTAGTGCCTTTCAAATTAGATCTCTATAAGACGTTTATTTAAAGATCTATTATTATAAATAAAATGTTTACAAAATATCTATTAGTGTTTTTATTAAATGTTTCTTATTAAACTGTTTTGATCATTTATTTTGATAATTTATATAACTATTTTTATTTTATATAGATTCGACAATAGGAATTCTTCTTTTTTATTATTGTTTATTTTTGTTTTTCGCTCTATTGTATATTTAAATTCTTTAAAAAAAATTTTTTTAAGAAAAATTAAACATCAAATATATTTTTAATAAACGTTATTCTTTGTTATATACAATTCTATGTTATGTACAATTCTATGTTAAAATAACAATTGTATTTTTAACTACCCAGATAGCACACAGATGATTATGGGTGAGTTCCAAAGAATTCACTTTTTCCTAACTCTTTAAGAAATTCACGTACCCGTTCGAAATGAGTTAAAAAAGGATTCAATATTCAAGTTCGTTATGAATTTACATAATTTAGTCGAAATGAGTTCAAAAAGGATTCGACATTCAAATTCGTTATGAATTACCGTAATTTATTCAAAAAAGAAGAAAGAAAAAAGAGAATTCAAAAGAAGTTTTTTTGGTACTTTAAAAGGATTCTATACAAGTATATCTTTTGACCTTTATAGAATTAAATAAGTTCTAAAGTTGTTTTTTAAAAGTGTTATAAAGAAAGTCTTAAAATATTATATCAGACATAGTCTGATGTTTTTGATTAATGGGCATCAGCTTTTTACTCGTGGACGAAGGCGCGCTGGATAGCTATACGCACTCTCTTCCGCATCCATTGTGTGTGATCGTTCGAGAGATTGTCCCTGATCTTATCGGTTAATATATACGGTAGGTGCCTAATGGTTTTTTTCGTGATTATTACTCTATATTTTCTTCCCGATATTGGACGTCAATATTGAAAAATTTATAGTTTTTATACATGACATACCGGTAGTGGTTTATCAAAACACAGCTTGTGTACTTGGGGGATTAATCATTAGCTGCCATTACGCACGATTCGTCTCTACCTATTTATTTACACAATCACCATTTTATATATCAATTAGTTGTGTATATGTGAAAATCAGTTGTATATTTGATTTTACAATTTTTACAATTTTTATTTTATGTTGCTAGTATTTTGCAAAGGATTATCAGCATACGGAACATAACCTCTCTACCGGGGGCGCGGGTTCACTGCACTAAAAGCAATAGGTGTATAAATCTGATAACAAACAAAATAGAAATGTCGGGAATACTGTTTTGGGATATATGTATGTATATCACATATATATATATAGAGAGAGAGAGAGAGAGAGAGAGAGAGAGAGAGAGAGAACAAGACCCCTTTGATATCTACAATTATAATATATATTATATATATAATATTACTGTATCCAAATCTTTTTTATATGAATGAACAAAATATATATATAAAATTATATTTAAATTTTATTCATTATCTATATATATTTTCTTAAAATTCTTGTTTTTTTATATGAATTTTTTTTTTATGTTGCAGATATTTGGAGACTTGATTTTTGGGGAATTTGTGAATAGAACAGGGATCTGTTTATTGCTCTACATTTTTTTCAACAAAATGATAGCATATTGTATAGAAGAGATATAAAAATTTTCTCCCAACTTATAGTGCTATTTTTTTACAATTAATTATTTTTATATTTTTTTTAACAAAGTTTATACTTTTTTTAACAAAGCTTTATATCTCGCATACGTTTGAAACAGACGTTTGTGTCGGTTAATTATAATAACGACTAATGTGTATTGTTTATATGGCACCCCGTGTTTACCGTTGTTCGTTGAGGAAATACTTAAACAGTAAAGTTGGGAGTCTTATCAATAACGCACCGTATAAGATCCTAATATCTGCGATTATTGAAGTTGTTGAGTTTTTGACATTGAGGTCTTTTGTGTGAAGCTATCATTTATATATTTCCTTTTTTTTGCTATTTGAGGGTATATTTTACACACATAATACCATCAAAAAATTTATAGTGCCAGAAAAATGCCAAATCGAAATGCAAAATACTCCAATCTTTCGAAAAGAGATGATTTTTCACGACCGGCTGCCCAACCGAAAGTAGATATGTATGAGATTGACATCCCATCTGTACAATTAAAATAAGCAAATAAGCCGTAATCTGAAGAGGATAGTTTTTACGCTGTGACAAAGGATATGTGAAAGAAAAATAGTCTCCTTCAAACCACCCCTGACGAACTGGAGGCTAACATAATACCATAGAAAGTAACATTGATATTGAGAACGAGTTGATAGCTCTCAGACGAAGATAATATTATAATAAGAAATAATATTACATGATAGATATAATGCCGATTCACAGAAGAGGAAGCCGAAGAAGATTTTCTTGATGAAAAAAACGCTTTTAATTTTTATTGAAGAATTGTTAATTATCCGCCGGGGATTCTCTAATTGAACACATACATTTGAATCGCCTTCCCCCGTGCTTGGAAAGGCAGGGATTTGGGGACCTGCCTCAAGACTCTCAATCCGGTTACGAATCCCTCGGAACTTTGCACTTAAAAATTCAGTCCTGTCCACCTGGAGAATTCACAGGATTAAAAACAATAATCGGAAAACCAGCTATGGGGATTCAACTCATATTGGGATGAAACGTGGATTTTATGTTTGATTATAAATATCGATGGTTTACCCATTAAGAAACTTTGTAAAACCATGCTTATGGCCTATATTAGAAAAACGTGTCACGGCTTGGCCTTGAATACGCCATATTTGTTATTGAATTTATCATGGTAATAATAAACC
>JAPIVC010000349.1:0-155464 GCA_030586385.1 Camponotus fellah
GTGCCGATTTTCGACCTTAACAAAAAAAAGTAGATTGGCCCAAATTAAGAAGAAATTATTTATATTGGTTTGGGATTGTCGCACAATTACGGGAAAATTAAATAAAAGAAGATCGGCCAATCTGCGTGAATAGAGGCGCGCGGCACATTAAGTCGTCCACTGTCCGATACTAGTCGCGCCGCGAAGGGGGCGGTCGCTCGAGACATGATACGATATAACGACATCGCCGCCAAAAGACCCGTCCTTTTAGCGGCGAGAAAATGATGCGCTCTCATTTCCACACCACCCTGCGGTAGATAGCAAGGTGAGATGGTGCGCTTTTTTATAGTGGTTTCCCCCATAGGCCTATTCCACTCAATTTGAAAATTATTCAAAATGTTATTACTATACGCTGAATACATCATAAATGTAAAAAATTAATGGTGACAGTACCTTTACAAAAATTAATCCGTGATTGAAAATCCTTCGAAAAATGTATTGCACACGTTGATAATGATACGATGATAAAATGTTTCACGAATCCTTTCTTACCTCGTACGAAAGCGCACTGCTGGACCGATTATCCTGATATTATGCACGACACGCAGTTTCACATAATATTGCGCACCACATAAAATTGTACGGTCACTTGGTTTCCGCGCCTGGGAAATGATTCCATGTAAATTGCGGCCGCACGATAAGTATTTCCGCTAGTCCGTATGCCACAATCATATCCGTATATTCCTGCAGAATATACCTCATTTTCACTGTTAATTTACTCGCAAACACAAGATTTTTATTAAAACGTCTTAGCTCTCGCACTGTTATCAGACTGTGTACGCCGGCAGCACGCAACTACAGCTGAGCGGACAACCATAGTGCGCAAGCGTCGAACTCCCACGTACGCTTACACTCACATGTCCGCTCAGCTGTCAGCTGTAGTTGCGTGCTGCCGGCGTACGCAGTGTGATAACAGTGTGCGAGAGCTAAGACGTTTTAAAAAAATCTTGTGTTTGCGTAGTAAATTAACAGTGAAATGAGGTATTCTGCAGGAATATACGGATATGATTGTGCATACGGACTAGCGGAAATACTTATCGTGCGGCCGCAATTTACATGGAATCATTTCCCAGGCGTTCACGAAAATCAAGTGGCCGTACAATTTATGTGCCGTGCAATATTATGTGAAACTGCGTCGTGCATAATATCAGGATAATCGGTCCAGCAGTGCGCTTCGTATGAGATGAAGAAAGGATTCGTGAAGCATTTTATCATCGTATCATTATCAATGTGTACAATACATTTTATCGACGGATTTTCAATCACGGATCAATTTTTGTAAAGGTACTGTCACCATTAATTTTTTACATTTACGATGTATTCAGCATATAGTAATGGCATTTTGAATAATTTTCAAATTGAGAGTGGAATAGGCCTATGGGGGAAACCACTATAAAAAAAGCGCATCATGCTATCTACCGCAAGGTGGTGTGGAAATGATAGCGCATCATTTTCTCGCCGCTAAAAGGACGGGTCATTTTTCGGCGCGGTATTGCGATGTATCGTATCATGTCTCGAGCGACCCGCCCACCGCTTCGCAGCGCGACTAGTATCGGATTACAGTGACACTGCGCCGCGCGCTTCTATTCACGCAGATTGGCCGAGCTTCTTATTTAATTTTTCCATAATTATTGCGACAATCCCAAAACAATATAGATAATTTCTTCTTAATTTGAGCCAATCTATTTATTTTTTTCGTTAAGGTCGAAAATCGACGGACACCCTGTATATGTATAATTTAAAAATTGTTTAACGTTAATTGCAAATGAACATTTTAATAATAATTATTACATTATAATATATTTGATTTACTTGCCCATATTAAAACACTGAGATCCAATTCCAGAAAATATGAAGCAAATCGGTCTTTTCGTATATGAATTGCATCTTCTTTTAATTATTGCATTGTTATTTATTTTGGATCCAGCAATTATGTATCCTCTGTAGGTGACCTTTTATATTGCCGCTATGTATATGATGCAAAAGAGATATATATTCTACATCTTTTAACCGACTGTGTATCTATAAAGATATATGAATTATAATATATCTTTAATGTAATTTTAAAATATAATTATTTTATAACATCTTAATAGATTATTCTTCTTTAAAGTTAATTATAATTAGAAATTTATTGTTAGATAAGCAAATGTTTTATATATTTGATTTTGAAAAATCTGAATGCTTTTAAAATATTCTATAATTTATTTCGTTGCCATGTTATTATTATATTAATTTATTTAGTCACTTTATCCAAATAGCTATATTAACAGATATGTTTCGAGAACAATCGATTTTAATATGTCTTAGATCTGTGCATATAATCTCTTTGATCGTTTTTATTGACTAAAACCAATTTAAATTTATCTCTATAACTTTTATATCTAGATGTCATTATTAAAATTAGTATTTTAATACGATTAATATACTTTAATTAGATATAATATATTTTTCATAATAATGATTTTTTAAATTCTTTATATAAACAAACTTTTAAATCATTTTTACCTTTTATTTTGTATTAATATATTTCTTATCCTTTCCGTTAAATTATTTAATAGTAGTATATACTTACGTCATCTAATATGATTTTAACTGCATCTTTGGTACGTTCAGATATAACTACAAGCTTAGGTAAATTATTATTTGTTTCATTGACTTTAATTTTCGGATTTGATTTTAATAATAAATGACTACCAACCAAATCCGAAGGAATTAATACCGACGTAGCCACCCTTCCATTCTGTCGGTTCAGTGACTATTTTTACTCTTCCTTCAATGATAGCAGTCATATTCTTTCGTGGATGTTTAAAATGTATAGTAGGAGGGATTATACCAGTTTCCATCGCAATTAAAACCTTTACAAGATAAATATATTTGTTATAATGCATATAGATAATAATATCTCATATAATATAATATTTTATAATTGTAATAAATCATAATTATAATAAATAATAAAATCTAACAGATAAATAAAAAAATATATAAGTTTATATATTTACATACATTAGATTACATAGATGCATTAACTCTATTTTGTAAACCTTTGTTGTAAATCTTACCTTTGCAATTTGACAATGACCGCTGGCGGCTTCTGAATGTCCAATATTCGATTTTACTGCACCTACTAATAGAGGAAAATCTCTGTTGATGCATAAAGTTTCGTCGATTGCTTGAAGCTCCACGGGATCGCCGGCTACAGTGCCAGTTGCATGAGCTTCTAGATAAGATAGCTCAAGAGGCGAAACGTTACATTCTTTGTAAAATTCTCTCATTAATAATTTTTGTTTATCTAATGATGGAAAAGTAATTCCTTCTTCTTTAAAACCATCGCAGTTGGTTTTACCATAAACAAAAGTCGCATAGATTCTTCTTGCATCCTTTGCTTTTTGCAAGTATATTACTGCAGCCGTATCACTACGCATGTAACCGGTACCTTCTTCATCATAAGGTTTACAATAGCCATCGCCAGATAAAACTCCTAAAATAATGTCAATAATTTATTTCGATTGAATATAAAAAATATAATTTACTTTTTTAGGCTGTTCTTCCGAAAACGATCATGCTCCGATTTGAGTCAAATTTTGTAAATAGGTTCCTTTTAGCACAAAAGAAGTATACGAAAAAGATTCGAAAAAAAGGCACTTTTTAAGCTCTATTTCGTAAAAGTGAATACTACCTTTAAACAGCTTGTTCAAAACGGTAAATATTTAGAAAAAACGGCAATCTCATCAATGACTTTGACATATGTAATCACGATCATGACCCTGAGAAACTTTCAATAAGTGATTCATTTGGTGAAGTTTTATTAATTTTACAAATGTATGTGTACACACACACACACACACACACACACACACACGCACGCGCGCGCGCGCGGGGGGGGGTTGCAAGGGACAGCCTTCGGACCCTCCTCCCCCGCCGGTTGGGGAGCTGCATTGCGAAGAGTTTAATTACAATGGATATATACTGTAAGTTGTAAAGCAAGGTCCACGGTCCATCTTTCCTACCAGCAGGATGGTTGCGAGAGGGGGGAGGGGGGCCGAAAGTGATATGGTGTAGATAATCTCGCTTCGCATGGAAACTTACAAACCTATGTAGAACGTTACTTAATAATAGACCTCGCTTCGCGCTGACTTATGGATGGTGTATATGTAATATATATATGTAGTAATCAAAATAATCAAGAATATGACCATGATATATAACAAAGTCATTTCGAACAAACTGTCTAAAGATAATATTCACTTTTAGGAAAAAGGGCTTAAAAAGTGCCTTAATTTTCGAGTCGACAAAAATCCTTCTCGTATATTTCTTTTGTGAAAAGAAATCTATTTACAAAATTTGACTCAAATCGGAGCATGATCGTTTTCGGAAGAACCTTTTCGGAAGAAGTCCTTTTTTATTTCCGGTTTCTTAATTAATTTATCAAATATTTGGAAACTTCGATAAATATATAAAATAAGCGAATTAGATATATCGGTATATTTTGAGAAAGGAAATTATTAGATCAAATATTGTGTTAATTAAATAATGCATCATGAAAGTTATACCATTTAACAATCTCGAATACAACATCTTTGAACATAATATTATTTTTCACATACCCAGGGCATAAAACTATTGAGTCAAAGAAGGATGAATGCACAAATTGACACTAGCGACAATAGCCGCATTGCAAAATCCAGATCGAATCAAATTGTAAGCTTCCACCATAGCAAAATTGCTCGAGCTGAACATGCAGTATCGATGTTATACGATGGTTCAGTAACGTTGAGCCAGTTAGAAATTCTATTTGCCAACATACTTTTACTGCAACCAAGTATGCGTAAGCCAGCAATCTAATTACGATATAGTTTTTATATTAAAAATATTTGTTTACAATCCTTGTATATACATATTAGTGAGATCATACAGTTTTAAGAATACATATTTTTCTTATCGATTTTGAATAGTTAAATTATTGATATACATGAGTCTGGAATAGTAAAATTATTAACATACATGAGTCTTTTCGTAATATTATTATTTTCGTAATGAAAAGAATTTGAAATCATTTTTTGGAACCATTTTTTTGGAAATCATTTTTTTCTTCTATAATGCAAAAAATTTTATTTTTGCATGAGACAAAACACGTCAAGTGAGCACCCTAAAAACCACTAGGTTGTCGATTTTTATGAAACATGGATCAAATGAATGCCTATACCAATACTAAACATATCCCTAAAGGATTTTGCAAAATTTCATTTTATTGTTTATACGGATGTTTAAATATTTTAATTACTTTTAATTAAAAAATTAATTACTCGGACACTTTTCAACGAAATGTTATGAAAATTTTATGAGAGATTCTTAAAGTTTATATTTTCAAATGAAATAAACAATATTCGTAAATTTATTTATTTACCTATTTATTTATAACAATTAAATAAACAATTGAATTTTTTAATAATGTTCTCATGCTCGATTCTTTCGTTCTGGGCGCAAAATGTTCCTCGGACCTTCAGCTATAAGAATCCGCAAACAATTTGACTCCCCGACTCATTTTGTAACTCACCATCAATTTTCTTGGATGCAAGTTTACTCTACTCTCGAGCGCCTGAGCGTACGTTCTACGAACACCGAGGAATTAACTCACGTCTTTTAGTTATTCGGGTGATTGTAACTTTTTCATCTTCGGAATATATCTTATAAGCTATATTATCTGAATCTACAGGATTAAAATTGTGAAACTGTCGCGTATTCTTGACAGTTTTAGCATCTGCAAAACGTTGCGCTAATCGACTTTCATTTGAATCATGATCCGACTGTGAGCAGAAGCTGAAACTTATTTTTTTGAAGAAACTGCTCGCCCATTCGTATAATGTTCTCGCGTTCGTTATGTGTTTATCGTTGACACGTTGCAAACTCGCTTGATACGCGTGTCTTTTACACACACCACACCGTCGCACGCTCCTTTGCCGTGTGACGTTGCGAAGAAGTTTCACTCTGCATCGACTCCAAAATCACTACGGTGACAAATCAGATTCATGAAATTGTACTTAATTTTGTACTGTGATCCTGCTCCGTCAGAAAAATAAAACAGCTTTCTAACATTTTCCGCTCCAAACTCTTTTTTCAAAAATTCTACTAGCTTTGTATTTTAATACAACACAGTACAAAAATAAGTATAATTTCATGAATCTGATTTGTCACCGTATTTTGGAGTCGATGCAGAATGGAACTTCTTCGCAACGTCACACGGCAAAGGGCGTGCGACGGTGTGGGTGGATGTGTAAAAAGACACGCGTATCAAGCGAGTTTGCAACGTGTCAACGACAAACACATAACGAACGCGAGAACATTATACGAATGGGCGAGCAGTTTCTTCAAAAAAATAAGTTTCAGCTTCTGCTCACAGTCGGATCATGATTCAAATGAAAGTCGAATAGCGCAACGTTTTGCAGATGCTAAAACTGTCAAGAATACGCGACAGTTTCACAATTTAATCCTGTAGATTCAGATAATATAGCTTGTAAGATATATTCCGAAGATGAAAAAGTTACAATCACCCGAATAACTAAAAAGATGTGAGTTAATTCTCGGTGTTCGTAGAACGTACGCTCAGGCGCTCGAGCGTAGAATAAACTTACATCCAAGAAAATTGATGGTGAGTTACAGAATGAGTCGGGGAGTCAAATTTTTTTGCGGATTCTTATAGCTGAAGGTCCGAGGAACATTTTGCGCCCAGAATCGAAAGAATCGAAGCATGAGAACATTATTAAAAATTCAATTGTTTATTTAATTGTTATAAATAAATAGGTAAATAAATAAATTTACGAATATTGTTTATTTCATTTGAAAATATAAACTTTTAAGAATCTCTCATAAAATTTTCATAACATTTCGTTGAAAAGTGTCCGAGTAATTAATTTTTTAATTAAAAGTAATTAAAATATTTAAACATCCGTATAAACAATAAAAATTGAAATTATGCAAAATCCTTTAGGGGTATGTTTAGTATTGATATAGGCATTCATTTGATCCATGTTTCATAAAAATCGACAACCTAGTGGTTTTTAGGGTGCTCACTTGACGTGTTTTGTCTTCATTAAAAATCATATTTCTTTCGTTAAAAGCGTTTCCTTAAAGAAAATGTCGTCAAGGACACTAAAAGTCGATGCTTATTGGCGCAACTTTACTCAATAATTACCGCTTTATTAAGTATTATAGAAAAAATGATTCAGAACTTTTCGACTCAGTTTTTCACGAGGAATATCATTATATAAATAGTGAACGTCAATTAAGTGACACCGTCTGTATATATATATATATATATATATATATGTTTTCTTATTCTTGTCTAATCTCTGTCTTTATATATATATATATATATATATATATAATATATATATAATATATATATATATACATATAATATATATATATAATATATATATATTAGGTGTACAAATAAGTTTCCGCGGTTTTTTATAAAAAATTAGGAATTTATTGTGAAGGAACGGTACATTACGTTTTATTCAAAATATTTTCCATCACTTGCCACCACTTTTCTCCTTCTTTCTGGCAGCATTCGGATACCACGTCGGAAAAACTCTTCATCTTTTGACGCTATCCACAAATCTACCCAATTTTTCATGTTATCTTCATGATGTAAAGCGCTGCTCAGACAGACCATGTGCCATCGACCGGAACAGGTGATAATCAGAAGGGGCTAAGTCTGGTGAATATGGCGGGTGGGGTAAAACTTCCCACTTGAGTGTTTCCAAGTAGTTTTTACCGCCGCCGCAACATGTGGACGAGCATTATCGTGTAGGAGAATAATTTTGTCGTGTCTGGAGTAGTAATGGGCGCGTTTTTCCTTGAGTGCCCGACTCAATCTCATTAATTGTGTTCGGTAAGAGCTCCAGTAATGGTTTCGCTCGGTTTGACGAATCTTCCTCCAATAATACTGCCAATTCCATGTCTTCGTACACTTTCGGCCTTCCACTGCGTTCTTTGTCCTCCACGTCAAACTCACCGTTCTTAAATTTTTGAAACCACTCCTGACAACTTCTCTCACTTAAAAGCAGCCTCACCATATGCTTCTAGAAGCAATCGATGCGCCTCAGCTGCAGATTTTTTCAAATTAAAGAAGTAAATCAAAAGTTCCCGCAAATGACACTTATTCGGCACAAAACTTGACATTTTCGCACGAAAAAAATTACGTGATGCTGATACGGAATCACTAATACTTCAAGGTTATGATGTTGCCAGATGACGAAACTTGGGATATTACGTTTTACATCTGACAATTTCAACATGACCTTCTGGTGGTGCTATCTTTTGTCAAACCGCGGAAACTTATTTGTACACCTAATATAATATACATATATATTATATATATATATATATATTATATTATATATTATATATATATATATATATATATATATATATATATATAAGGATAAAAGGATATTTTTTACATTTTATTTTTTTTATTGTTTCTAAGAAAAAAATTTGAAAAATTAAATTTATTCATTCTTTTATTATTTTTGAATAAAAATATAAAAACTTAAAAACATTTAATGCAAAAGATAAATCTATTTGTACACATACAGGTCTGATAATAATTATATCATCTTTCGTATGCAGATAGAGTGATTTAAATCAAATAAGAATACATACATCCTTTTTAAATTTTTGAGTAAATTATTTCAAAGATTATTTCAATTATGCCAATTATAAATTTCGTTCTCCGTCTTTCTAATTATACATATATAATCCTGAAATAAAATTCTAATATCTTTTTTCAGGTTTATTAAAATTTATAGAAAATGAATAATGACAAACGATTCAATCCATACGTCAGTGTTGACGCAGAGGAAGAAATAGTTATCTCTGGTATTGCTGGACAATTTCCTAATTCTGATAATATGAAAATATTTCAGAACAATCTTTTCAATAAAATGGATTTTCGAAGGATCATCAACACTGGACCAACTGTAATAATATATAATAAATAAAATAAATGAAATAAATTAAAGTATATATGAAATATATCGATCTATGTTTTATTTTCATGTAAATCTCTATATCTCTATTTATATTATATAAATATATATATATGTATATATCATTGTATATATATCATTGTATCGATCCGGTTTACATATATTATAAGCGATAATGGTAATGCGAAAGAGTTGACGATATATAGGGTGATGAAAAACTAAGTGCCATAAATTTGTATGATGAAAGAAGGGACGAATACAAGCATTTTAAATATAGGAACCATGGGTCGGCGACGTTTCATTACGGCGTGATGGGCGTTTAATTGAATCGTCACAACGTATGCGATGCAAGCAACGTAGTTGGGTTTGTTTCCCTCTTTTGTTTATTATATTAATTCTTTGTTTTTCTTTGAATGATTAATCATGAATCGCAACAATGAGTACATTTGGGAGGAACTCGCAGATATCGTAAAACACGTATTTTGATATTTCAAAAAAGCTACCCTATGATACCGATTATTCTCCTGGTACGTGGAGGTTAAAAGGGGGTTGAAAATTTTAAATTGAACTAGGGGTCGGGTGGGGCTCATTTGAAAGGGTTTTTTCATAATAAACACACCCTTAAAATTTTAAGTCGCTATGACTCCCCCATTAAAAAAGGCGGCCGTTCAAATTTCGAAATTTCATGCACTTAGGACCGGTTTTTCAATAATAGTTTAATCTTAGATTAAAGTTTAAACTTTGTTCAGACATATTTGATTGTTTTTCAATGCATGGATTAATATAAAACCTAGTTTAAAATTAAGATTAACTAAACGGTAAAAAATGACCGTTTATATGTCGTTTAATAGATCTACAAAAATCATTACAAAGCTTGTTTCATGTTCTTTCTTAAAAACTCATTAAGTACTATATATAAAAAAGTGTTAAACATTTTCCATAATGTTTGATGAAGAATTTTGGAGTGAGTGATGAAGATGAGAATATTTTAAGATATGTAAGACAGATTAGAAGAAAGGATCGTGTTGAAGGCCGAGACCAAATCATTTCGCAATTTGGGATGAGAAAGAATTTATTACAAGATTTCGATTATCCAAAAGAAACAGTACATATGATAATACAAAAAACTGAAGATATTATCAGATCACCAACTGAAAGGTATTGTTGTACAATATATTATGTAAACTAAAAATTAAGGTTATCAAAATTATTTCTAAAAAGATTGAAAATAAATTACATACTCCAATCATATTAAATATATTTCATATGTTATTACTAACTATTAATAATTATAATATGAATTATATAAAATTATATAAAATTATTATATAAAATTTGTATTATATATATTTAAAATTTTTAAGTTGTTTATATATAAATTATAATATGCATAATTTTTAAAATTATTTTTATATGAAATATGTATTTATATATAATCATAAATATATTAATTTTATTTAGGAATCAGGCTCTTTCTGCATCTGAGATGGTTTTATTAACATTAAGATTTTATGCAAGTGGATCCTTCTTGATAACTACAGGTGATTTTAGATATTTGGTATAGATTAGTGGTATTCATAAAAATACAGCAAGTAAAGTAATTAATAAAGTTTCAAGGGCCATTGCTCAGTTTAGTCCTTTATATATAAAATTTCCGGACAAAGGAAGAAATTGGAAGACTTCGCCAAAAATTTTATAATATTGCAAAATTTACGTTGCATTGGTGCCCTTGATTACACTCACATAAAAATTCAGTCTCCAGTTGGCAACAACAGTGAAGCATATAGAAATAGAAAAAAATTTCTTTTCAATAAACGTTCAAACTATTTGTAGTCCAGATTTAAAAATATTAGATATTGTTGCTCGTTGGCCAGGATCAGCACACGATTCTACAATATTTAATAATAGTAACATAAGAGGATGTTTTGAACGAGGTGAATTAGGTGATAACCTTTTAGTTGGTGATAGCGGATATCCTGTAAAAACTTATTTAATAACACCTTTATTGAGACCTGCTAAAAATGAAGAACAACTATTTAATGAATCACAAATTCGCACTAAAAATCCAGTAGAAAGATGCTATAGAGTGTGAAAAAGAAGGTTTCCTATTCTAGCGTTAGGTGTCAGACTAAATTTAGATCGAGTCGAAGCTGTAATCGTAGCAACAGCTGTTCTTCATAACATAGCTTGTGAAAGAAATGAAGAAATTCCACTAACAGATACAGAAGTTGAAGCAGCAATACATGTAGTAAATAATATGCCAAATAATATAAATGGAAACACAATTACAATCAATAATTCAACTAGACTTTCTTTAATTAATGAATATTTTTCAAGACTTTAAAATTTATAATTAACATAAATAAAACTTTTTATATGTCCTTATGATTTTTTAAATTTTCCTTATAAAACATTTATACATAGTGTTTTCATTTATTTTTATCATTCTTTGGTAATAATAAAACAAATTTTCAAAACAAAAATTATACTTTTATAAATTAACACATTAAATATTTTAGTAGTAAATAATTTCTTATAAAAAAATAAAAATTCAACAAAAAATATATAAACTCTATTATATTAATTTTCCTTCTCCAATATACTTTTTTTCACCCTACATTCGAAGTTTTAAAACAAAAATAATCTTTTTACTGATAAATACAATAATTTACTACTAAAATTTTTTGTGCAAAAAAATATAAATTGTATTAAAAAAATAATATTAATTTTTCTTCTCCAACATACTTTTCTTATATTCGAATTCATATTGTAATATTTCCTTTTCCATTTTTAATTTTTCGATTTTGAGTTTATGTTCTTCTAGAAAACATTGTTTCTGAATATCAATTAAATTTAATTTTGCTTTTCCTACTTCTGTCTATGTATCATCATCTGATGTCTTTTTAAAACGTTTATTAGATAAACTTTTTAAAGTTTCTGTAATAAATATAATAGAATAAGGATATAGAGATAAGTATATCATCTAAAAACTGTCTCACAAAAAATAGCTATCACAAAAAATTTACAAAAAGTACTGATATTAATTATAAAATTGCGTCTAGTTGGGGTGCAATTTCACTTTAACTTTGTTAGTATTATAAAATTTTATACATATGTGCTTTTATATAATATAATCCGCTGCTGATGAATAGGTAGAAGTTCCGTTTAAAATCTATTAATTTTTTTAAAAATTAAAAATTAAAAAAATTAAAAAATTTTAAATAAAAAAACTCGGTGCGCTGTCAATTTGATTGGCAATAATAATAAATGAGCAATTACATACTAGCATTATTTCAATAATTACGACGCTTTTTCTTTACCTTTTTTTAAAAGGTATTTTTTAGGGATATCACTTCTTTTTGTATAAAAAATTATGTATTTTAGAAATTATAGATTGTTTTTAATGTCGCTAGTCAATTAATCAAAAGATGATTGGAAAATAATGTAATCGATCAAAACTAGCCAGAACTTTGTTTATTTATTACAACGTTTCGATATGGTTGTGGTCCTTTTCAAGTATATGCTGGAATGAAGATTTTAAATTACTTAACGGTTGAATAAAAGGATATATGCAACAATTAAAAGTGAACAATAGAATACCGATCAAAGGGTAGATGTGAAACATAGTATTGTAAAATGCACAAGTTTCACTCACAAGAACGTTACATTTCACTAATATTGAAATCAAGAAATAGATCATGGTACATTTCACAGGATTAAAAACAAGAGATAAATTGATGTGTCAGCGTGAAACTGATGGATGATCTGGAGACACAATGTCTAAATTCATTGAATTTTACTGTTCCCATCTATTATAGATATATAGTTGCGTGCTGCCGGCATACGCAGTGTGATAACAGCGTGCGAGAGTTAAGACGTTTTAATAAAAATCTTGTGTTTGCATAGTAAATTAACAGTGAAAATGAAGTATACTCTGCAGGAATATACGGATATGATTGTGGCATACGGAGAAAATACTTATCGTGCCGCAATTTACAATGGAATCATTTCTCGGGCGTGCACGAAAACCAAGTGACCGTACAGTTTTACGTGTTGTGCAATAATTATGTGAAACTGGGTGTCGTGCATAATATCGGGATAACCGATTCAGCAGTGCGTCTTCGTGTATCAGATGAAGAAAAGATTCGTGAAGCATTTTATCATCGTATCATTATCAACGTGTGGAATACATTTATCGAAGGATTTTCAATCACGGATCAATTTTTGTAAAGGTACTGTCACCATTAATTTTTACATTTATGATGTATTTAGCGTATAGTAATGGCATTTTGAATAATTTTCAAATTGAGAGTGGAATAGGCCTATGGGGGAAACCACTATAAAAAAAGCGCACCATGCTATCTACCGCAAGGTAGTGTGGAAATGATAGCGCATCATTTTCTCGCAAAAGGACGAGTCATTTTTCGGCGCGGTATTGCGATATATCGTATCATGTCTCGACGACCCGCCCATCGCTTCGCGGCGCGACTAGTCGGATTACAGTGGGACGACTCGTCGCCGCGCGCTTCTATTCACGCAGATTGGCCGATTTTCTTTATTTAATTTTCCGTAATTATTGCGACAATCCCAAAATAATATAGATAATTTCTTCTTAATTTGAGCCAATTTACTTACTTTTTTCGTTAAGGTCGAAAATCGGACCACCCTGTATATATATATATATATATATATATATATATATATATATATATCTTCAACCCTTTCGCATTATCGCTTATAATATATGTAACCGGATCGATACAATGATATTATATATATATATATATATATATATATATGATATATATATATATATATATATAATATGATATATATATATATATATATATATATCATTGTATCGATCCGGTTTATATTATAAGCGATAATATTAAAAAAGAGTTGACGAGATATAATATCATTGTATCGACCGTTTATTTTGATCGAGGCCACCTTGTCTCGTCTTGAGACAGGTGTAGCCCGCTAATTGTAAAACCGACCCGCAGACTAGCATTCGCATTTCGTCTCTAGATAAGTAATGAACATTTATTCCACGCAATAATAGCTCGTGACTAAGATCGATCTAACGGATTCACATTTCGCCGACTGCAATACATATAATATATGTTTATATGTGTGCACAATTAACACAAGAATATAATAAGGGGTTCATAGCTGATGGTTGTAGTAGCTGATGGCTAGAAAATTTTGTCGAGCGAAACATCTTTCGTTATTTTGAAAGTCATAGAAAATATGGTAATATCAAAATATGGTAAATATCAAACTGAGATGTACATACATTTGTTTAATATTTTAAGAAATGACAATAAAGATTGATATACGACTTTATCGTGTAAAAGAATAAGTAAGCATATGGTTTGATTCCACGTTGCTAATTATCATTGCTTTAATTGTCACGGATATAAAATTGGAAGTGAAAGGAAAGAGTTTCTCTCTCTCTCTCCCTCCCCCTCTCTCTCTCTCTCTCTCCAAATATATATATATATAATACAGGGTGTCCGTCGATTTTCGACCTTAACAAAAAAATAAATAGATTGGCTCAAATTAAGAAGAAATTATCTATATTGTTTTGGGATTGTCGCAATAATTATGGAAAAATTAAAAAAGCTCGGCCAATCTGCGTGAATAGCAGCGCGGCGACGAGAGTCGTCCCACTGTAATCCGATACTAGTCGCGCCGCGAAGCGTGGACGGGTCGCTCGAGACATGATACGATATATCACAATACCGCGCCGAAAAATGACCCGTCCTTTTAGCGGCGAGAAAATGATGCGCTATCATTTCCACATCACCTTGCGGTAGATAGCATGGTGGCTTTTTATAGTGGTTTCCCCCATAGGCCTATTCCACTCTCAATTTGAAAATTATTCAAAATGCCATTACTATACGCTGAATATATCATAAATGTAAAAATTAATGGTGACAGCACCTTTACAAAAATTGATCCGTGATTGAAAATCCTTCGATAAAATGTATTCCACACGTTGATAATGATACGATAAAATGCTTCACGAATCCTTTCTTCATCTCGTACATGAAAACGCACTGCTGAAACGATTATTCCGATATTATGCCGACACCTAGTTTCACATAATTATTGCACAACACGTAAAATTGTACGGCCACTTGGTTTTCGTTACCTTGGGAAATGATTCCATGTAAATTGCGGCCGCACGATAAGTATTTCCGCTAGTCCGTATGCCACAATCATATCCGTATATTCCTGCAGAATATACCTCATTTTCACTGTTAATTTACTACGCAAACACAAGATTTTTATTAAAACGTCTTAGCTCTCGCACACTGTTATCACACTGCGTACGCCGGCAGCACGCAACTACAGCTGACAGCTGAGCGGACATGGAGTTAAGCGTACGTGTGAGTTCGACGCTTGCGCACTATGGTTGTCCGCTCAGCTGTAGTTGCGTGCTGCCGGTGCCCCGATAACGGTTGGCGAAAGCTAAGACACAAAAAATCTTTGGTTTGCGTGGTAACGGGGAAAATGGTATATTCTGCGAGGCTCTCGGATAGAACCCGGGGCGGGCTACTATCGTGCGGCTTGGAAGGTTTCCCGGGTGCGAAAACCAATGAAATGTGTTGTGCAAAATTGACGTGTCGTGCCTAATATCAGAATAATCGGTCAGCAGTGCGCTTTCGTACGGGTGAAAGGTTTCGACTTCCTTGAAGGATTTTATCCGAATATTTTGCAAGTACGTACCGAATTTTACATTTTGGTGGTATTCAGCATTATGTGACATTTTGAATATTTTCAATTGGGGTGGAGGGCCTATGAAAACCCCCAAAAAAGCGCCCCCCACCTGCAGGTGATGGGATGGGCGCTCATTCTCCCCCGCTAAGGGCAGGCATCTTCGGCATACGGTATGTATCATGGTCTCGGCGCCGCCCCTTTCGCGGCGGCGACTATCGCGGGGGGACTCTCTCTCCTCCCCTATTACCCGGTGGTCTTCTTTATAATCCCTGCCTGCGACAATCCCAAAAACAATAATTTCTTCTTGAGCCAATTACTACTTTTTCGTGGGGTCAAAATCGAGAACCCATAATATACTCTTCGTAAATGTATACGTGTTTGGTATCGTTCCCCGGTCCTAGATATCCATAGATGTAAATAAAAACACGTATTTTAATGAAATGAAAGCGACACAATGCGCCATGTTTATATAACTTATTTTGCCTAAAAAAAATGTCTTTATAATATGCTCGTCCATATGGGTTCCGCGACTTTAATCGCTTCTGTCCAATTCAATTCTGAGGGATATAGAGTCTCGTGAAAAACAGATTTTTTATGTCCATATAAGCACACATTGAACTAACGCACGTGCAGCAAAACCTTGAATCATTTACATGAATTAAATATATTATAAAAATATTTTATAGAATTTGCAATATTTTCGATAAACACGCATAATGGAGGCGTGCGTGTGATAAATATTAGACTAAAATAAATTTCTCTTTTATTATGAAGCATTTTGTGTCTCGTGATTTATTAATTCCGATGAAATTGTTTGAAATATTGTTGACCGTAGCAACGATCAAATCGTAACAAATTTGTTTTGAGATAAACTTTGTTTCGCGTGAAAATTGCAAATCCATGTGAACATTTCGTTTTATCATGCAAAGTACATGCGTAGCTACAATGGATTCCGCTCTCCTTTTGGAGGGGGCTCCACTTCCGAAAGATAGAACCTAACCCAAACCTATTTTGATTTAAACCAAATTTTAATTTAAAAAGACGAAGAACACACTGTCTTCAAGCATGTACTTTGCAACACAAAACAAAATTTACTCTACATTTAATGATGATCTTCGCTATATATATTAAACATATATTTCATGAGATATAACTTCTTAAACGTATATGCTGTCACAAAATGATATTATATTCATTAAACTTTTTTCGTTAATAATTTTTTAATAAATAGTGAGCAATACTTAAAACGTTTTGATACTTACTCAGGAAAGTGAGCTTGACAAGATATGTCAAGATCATTGAGATCGGTGAAATCGTTCATAAGTGCATAATTACCAAGATTTCTTATATTAAGGATTTTCATATTTCATAATTAAAAAATATTAACAATATTAAAAAATATTATTGTGTGCTTTAAAAATTATTTCTTTTTTGATTTCTAAAAAATTATGAAAAATTTTAAAGGATTCTTTCATTATTCTGATCTTATTGAAGAAAATTTCTATTAAAAAAAAAAATATTCTTTTAAAAACAATTATTTGCAAAAATAATTATATAATAGCTATTTCCTACACAAATTATATATAGTTTTTAAACTCAAGTAAAATTTCTTTGCATTTAAAGTGCCAATTTTTTTCTTATGTTTATTTATTCTTTGCGCGGAAACATATATACATATAATATTATCATGATTTTATTTTATTTTATAATATTTTTTGAGGCTATTATTGACGCTCAATTGTTTCTTCGGCCTTATGAGAAAAAATATTTTAGCAATATCAGGACAAGAGAGAACGCAGTAATTTTTTACATAGCACTTTCCTAGAGAGAGAGAGAGAGAGAGAGAGTGAGAAAGAGGAAGAGAGAAAGAGGAGAGAGGGGGGAGGGTAGGGAGAGGGAGAGAGAGATAGAGTTAAACCGCGATTTTCTTCATGTTTAAAACGCAACTGTTTCCAGTAAAAAATGAATAAAATATCAAAAGATAATACGTTCAGTTACAGAACAGTACAAATAAAAGATAAATGAAATGGTAAGATTTTATTTGAAGGCCAATCTAAAAATTGAAAAAACAAATCAATTTCTTTTAAACTTAAGTCACGATAGTTAAACTCGGAATGAGAGTCGCAGTATTTCGTCTTCGATAAGATGACAATGTGAATAATAACACAACGAATTTTGTGCACAGGAAATGACGTAGAAGCTATCCGATAGTAATGATATTTATTAAATATTATTATGTAGATTTTTTTTCAAGATAGAGAAAAAAAATTTGAGAAAAAATATTACAGTTGGTCCAGCGTTGATGATCCTATGAACCAAGATTCATTTTATTGAAAAGATTGTCCTGAAATTCTTTCATATTATCAGAATGAGGAAATCGTCCAGCGATACCAGAGATAACTATTTCTTCCTCTGCATCAACGCTGACATATGAATTGAACCGTTTATTATTATTCATTTTCTATAAATTTTAATAAATCTGAAAAAAGATATTAGAATTTTATTTCACAATTATATACGTATAATTAGAAAAACGCAAAATGAAATTTATAGTTGTCATATAGAAATAATCTTTGAAATAATTTACTCAAAAATTGATAAAAAATATATACAGAAAAGAGCAAAAGAAGAATTTGTACTCACATTCAAAAATTTAAAAAAATTTTTGTATGAAAACAGCGCTCGGCGATTCTAATAAAAAACAAATTTATAAAACTGACTATCACAATGACTCATATCATAGAACAAAATGTGTTTTATTATTAAATCAGATATTAATGTATAACCTGTGTGATAACAATTCAATATATAAGCTTCATAATAATAATATTTTAACCGGAAAATGTGGATTATATAATCAGTGTAATTTTACAATTAAAATGAAATTTACATATGCATAATGTCACAAAGTTCAACGGATGCGCAAAGTAAAAATACGCGATTTAAAATACGCTATTGTTTTAAACGCAGTTTAAAAAACATACTAATGCGATTATTGCGATGTAATAATTTGGTTTTTAGAAACTCATATTACAACAATTCGAAACGTTCGCTTGTTGTTGTGTAATATGAGTTTTTTAATAAACTAATATTGAAAAAAGAAAGTGTTGTTGCTTCTCTATGCTCCAATTACTGCACGTTGGCACTTATTCCATTTTCTTTTCAATTTTTCAAATAAGGAAATTTTCTTACTGTTTTATGCGATTTTTATACAAAAATAATTAATGAAAAATTAATTAATTAACAAAAATCCACGCGAGAATAGATACACGACGAGAAGAGATAATCCAAAAGATATTATGCATTTCTTAAACGCAATATGTCAATGCCCAGCTAATATACGCTTCGAGATCGCTGTTTTCTTTCATTATTTTATGAGATCTGTTTCTTTTCACTGTATTGTATCTACAGCGGATTGCCTTTTGGAGATTAGGCTTTATCATTCCTTTTAGGGAGTCTAAGTGGTCCCGTCGAATAGAAAAAGCAGTCAGTCGCGTGTTAGCCAAGTCTTTGAATAAAGCTAATTATTAAAGTGCGATTCAATTCACTGTTTTTACCTACAATTTCCTTAGAAGAAAACGCAAAAATAAGTTCCAAAATGTAAAACTTTTGCCATTTGGGTAAATCTTTTTCACGTGTATAAACTACGATTCTTACTGAGCACGTCAAACGAAGATTTAACAACCATAAAATTGGTCCTTCGAGCCGGATAATTTACAAATTAGAAAATTTCATCGCATGAAACATTATCGAAGATTACACGAAGACATTGTTTAACCTTTATGTTTTTTCGTTGTGCGAAGTTCAATGTGTGAATGAAAGACATGGATCATCTATTTACGACACAAAAGAACAAAGGGACGACGAAACAGCAACATAACGATACTAACAAGGGAAGTTCGGCAATCTTGAAAATTCAAAAAAAATCTGAAACTTGGCATAATTTTAGAGTAATACATCCTAATAACGAAACCATTTTTTGTTAGTGTTAAAAACGGATTTAGGGTACGGATATAAACTAAATGGATATAACCGTTAGAAAATCGATTTTTGCATTCTGAAGCAAATATCATCGAAACCAATCTGTCATGCAAAGCATAAAAAGCTTATAAAGCTTCCTACAATTAATTTACTTACTTTCGACGGAAAATACGAGGAGTGGTTGACTTTCTATAATAATTTTAAATCTATCGTTCATGATAATGTAAACCTGTGCAGACCCTTACACCTGTGCAGAAATTGTAATATTTGAGATCGTCAGACGAAGCTGCACAGGTGATTCAAACATTGGAAATAATATTGCAAAATTATGAAGTAGCTTGACCTTATTAGTAGAGCATCACAACAATAGGTGAATAATAATTCAAAGTCACATTCACCCACTTTTTGATCTGCCGGTAATCTCTAAAGAATCACCGTTACAGTTACGATCATTCGTTGATATTTTTTGACGCTCAAAACAAATCTGACGTCGTCTTAAAACACACGAGAGCATTACACGCGCTTGGTCAACCCACGGATCATTGGGATGCCTTTTTGCTGAATTTAATAACGTTTAAACTAGATCGATTTACTCATAAAGAATGGTAACGCTCCCTTGATGGTACAAATATTCCATCTATTGATGAATTTTGGAAGTTTCTAAAAAATCCCTGTCATGTATTAGAGAATGTAATTCGAGATGATTCAAATCAATCCAATCAATTTAAAAATCAATCCAAGATAAATAATTCACGATCTAATACGAATAAAAATAAACAGCAAACTTTTGTGAGCACTTATGCTAAACTCGAATGCGCCGTTTGCAAACAGAATCATAATATATTTCATTGCGAAAGTTTTCTCAAACTTGATCGAGATGCTAAATTTACCATGGTGAGGTTCCTGAGCTTCTGCTACAATTGTTTAAGAGCCAATCATAGTAAGTGATTGCAAATCAAGCACATGTAAAAAATGTAAGCGTAAACATCATACTTTGTTGTATTTTGAAAATGAATCGGCAAGTCCAAAAGGCAAGTAATTCTAGTGTCGTAAATCTTAATCCAATTGCGAGCTATTGTTACGCTTCAAATTTTTTTATCCATAACAGTAATATTTGTTTTAAATAACCGTGAAAAATTCTCAGAATGTTATTAGAATCAGTCTAATTTTATTACTGAACGATCGTATAATTTTTTAAATCTCAGAAAGAAAGAAGTCAACGTTCTAATTTCGAGTTTCAATCAAAATTTAACGTATGTCAAATATTTTGCAACGACTATCTAATAAAGAAAGTGGTTCCTTTGCAGCCGATTTACCTTTTTTGGTAATTCCTTCACAGAGACGCTTCCATCACAAGTAATTAATTGTCAAGATTTAAACATTCCACGGAATATTACCTTGGCAGATCTTGAGTTTGGCAAGCCCTCCGAGATTGATCTCATTGGAGCTCAACTCTTTTATCAATTGTTTATGCGTTGGTCAGATTAAGCTTAACAATTCGACTTTAATATCGCAAAAAACAAGGCTTAGTTGGATAGTCTTAGGAACAGTACGTAGTCAAGGTACTCCTGCTCGAATCGCGTGTAACGTATCAGTAGATTCGCTTAATGTTCAATTAACAAAATTATGAGAGAGGAAATAGCGAGCGTTAAGCATCATTCTAATAGCGAAAAAGCGTGCGAATTGCACTCTACTCAAACGGTTCTATACAAAGGGGCGTTACATAGTTAGATTGCCATTTAATGAAAAAAAGCATAATCTTAGAGTCATATCAAATAGCATTGAAAAGATTGTATTCACTAGAACGGCGATTAGTGCGAGATCCTCAAGTGTACCAAACTTTCTTAAGGAATATGAAGACCTGAGACATATGACTGAAATTTCTAATCATAACGTTGTTGAAGTTGAATATTTCATTCCTGATCATCCTATGTTCAAGCACGATAGTTATATAACTAAAATACGAGTTGTCTTTGAAGACTATCACCGGTATATCATTAAATAATGTGCTTCTTGCTGAACCAACAATTCAAGAGGATTTATTTTCAATAATTACAAAGATTTTGGACTCATCAGTATGTATTGAAAAAATGTATAGGCAAATTCATGTTCATCCCGACAATTTGAAATATCAAAAAGTACTATGATGTAAGACTCCAAATGAATCAATCAAAATATTCCAATTAAATACACTTACTTATGGCACTGTTCCAGCATCATTTCTCGCTATTAGAACGTTGCAGCAACTGGCTATGGATGAGCAAAAACAATTTCCACTAACCAGCCAGTTTATACAAGAAAACTTTTACATTGATGATCTGCTTACTGGCGCATCGACCATACGAAAAGCGGAAATATTACGAAACGAACTTATCGCATTGTTGGCAGTTGGTGGATTTCATTTGAAGGTGTTCAAATGAATCAAGTCTTCTGGAATCATTATTAGAAAAATCCAATGACCCACACATCTATTTAAACGAATCTGAAGTACAAAAAACTCTAGGCATCCATTGACAACCTCATGGCGATAAACTAATATACATTGTGAAGCCATTTGATAAATATCAGCGAATAACCAAAAAAACCATGTTATTCCAAATCGTTTGAATTTTAATCTTCTTGAACTTTTAGGTCCAACAATAATAAAAGCAAAAATCATGCTACAGAAACTGTGGGAGATCAAGTTAAATTGGAATGAATCAGTGCCGATAGATATTGCTACTTCTTGGAATAAGTACAAGGAACAAATCGAGCTTTTAAGCAACTGTACGTTTCCATGTCAGATTATCGGGAATAGTGCTATAAAAATTCAATTACATAGCTTTTGTGATGCTAGCGAAGACGCATACGGAGCTTTAATATATCTGCGATCTACGACTATCACTGGTGTTCATACAATTAATCTGGTTTGCTCAAAAACTTGCGTAGCTCCGCTCAAGAAATTCTCGTTGCCTTATCTTGAATTATGCGCAGCAGTTCTTCTTGGAAGACTCTATAAAACTACTAGGAAATCTCTTCGAATTAATTTGAATGACACAATTTTTGGTTCGATTCAACTATCGTATTGGATTTTCTTTATTGGATTCAAACATCGCCGCATAAACATTTGAAAACATTTGTCGCAAATCGTGTGTCACAAATACAAAAGGATGAACATGGAGACTTGTCAAGATAATCCTGCGGATGCGTTATCAAAAGGACAATTTTTTTATGAATTCATTAATAATTCCATGGTTGAGAGATCCGATGTAATTATCTAGTAAAGAGAATTCTTAGCCGCTTAATTTAATACCCAGCATCGAAATTCCAGAACAATGCGAAATAGTTGTATTATCGAGTATTTTCAACACAAACATAAATATACTATTACAATTCTCATCATTCATCAAGATGAAGAATCGCTTATTGTCTACATTTTATTGTTAATTGTCGGGTATAAAAAACATTCCCAAAATATCTTACTATGGAAAAATTAAAGGAAGCCAAAAAGCATATATTATAATAAAATTAATTCAGCATGTTATTTTTGAGAGTGAATTAAAAAAGGCGAACCTTTCGATAGATAGGAAAAGTAAATTATTATCACTCAATTCATTCACAGACAATCGGAGGTATTAAAGCATGCTAATTTAGAGTTCTACCAAAGGCACCTAACATTGTTACCATCTAGCAACCATATCGAATTGATCAGAAGAATCAGAGAAACGCATAAATAAAACTTTGCCATGCTGGTAGTAAGGCTACTTTATATGCAATAAAACAATTTTATTGAATAAACGGAAGAAATAACGTCCGACGAATAATTCGAAAATGTATAAATTGCACAAGATGGAAGCCTTCGATACCTGAGTATCAGATGGATAATTTACTAGAAGCTAGGCTTGTATGCTCGAGACCTTTGAAAATATAGGCATTGATTTTTGCAATCCATTCTGAATTAAAGAAAAGAAATTTCACAATCGCAATAAAATTAAGATTTACGTAGCTATATTTATATGTCTAGTTACTAAGTCTTGTACATTTAGAAATCATAAATGATTTGACTTATAAAGCGTTTAGAGCTAGTTTGAAGCGATTATTTGCGCGTGATGCAAAGCTCAAATTATTCAATCAGGTAATGGCACTAATTTAGTAAGCGCGAGTAACCATTTGAAAGAAGTGTTTCAGTTTCCAAAGAAAGAAGAGAATCCATCGCTCGTTTTCTAGCAAATGAAGGGATACGTTGGTCTTTCATTCCTCTTCGAACCTAACCTTATTTTGGAGGTATTTGGAAGTCTGCAGTGAAAGGCTTTAAGCATCATATGCGACGAACTATTGAAGATGCTCTCTTCACTTTTCAACACTTCAATACATTTGTAATAAAAATAGAAGCAATTTTAAATTCAAATTCCTCTTATTCCAATGTCATCAAATCTAAATAATTCAATTGTTCTGATACTCGCGTACCTTTTTATCAATCCATCTTTATTATCCATTCCAAAATATGATTTTACAAATATATCTTCAAATCATCTCTCTACTTGACAATATATTTAAAAGATAAAACAACATTTTTGGAAACGTTGGACAAAGAGTATTTAAATGAATTACAACGACGTGACAAGTGGAATTCCAATAAATCGCATAGTATTGTAAGAGACATTGTTATATTCAAGGAGGATAATATGCCTTGGATTACTGGTAGAGTAATGGAAGGTACTAGTAAAGTATAAAAATCCAGAGAAAGAAAAGGATGTATGTGAAAGGAGGTCGGACGTGTCTATATGCCCATTTGATCAGCGATAGAATCCATCCGTGGCAACGGCATTAACGCATATCCTGTGGAGAAAGCACATTTTTCAGCCTAACGAATAATACGGATATAATAGCTACCACTCATCCTAGCGATGATAAGATAGGACGAGTAGTTACAATCAAGACAGCAAATTGCATATATAAAAGATGCATAAAAAAGTTAGTTCCTTTACAGATACTATGATTATTAGCCAGATATACACCATATATATATATATATATATATATATATATATATATATTATACATATTCAGTAATACATTATACATATTATTTATATTCACATACGTATATTGACCTTAATAGCGTGTGACTTTTTCATTTTTCAAGATCGAATTATGCAATATAAATTGTACATTCATATTTAAATCAATATATTATACGTAAATTCAAAATTCATTGGAACATTATCGGAGAATTATGAATATTTCATTGGATCGAAATAAATACCACAGTACGTTAGTAATATTATTTTATATTTTTATTATATTGTAATATTATTTTATACTTATTACGTTTTAAGTGTACTTTATTATTTGGATTGATGAAAAGCGCACTTTTTGTTCGCACTGGCGTGAAAAATGAATTATGTAAAATATTTTTAAAAAATGGCAAAAAAAACCAACATGCGGTAGTTGGAGCACAAACAACACTTCTTTCTTTTTTCAATATTAATTTATTAAAAAACTTCTATTGCAACAATCCGAAACGTTCGTACCCGACAATAGTCGGGAATAACAACGGTAACATAATATGAGTAAAAATAACTTTCTGTGCAGCTATATAATTATGATTATATGATATCTTGTATAAATAATTAATAAGAGTAAATGTTAGGGTTGCGCAACAATATAACATAATGTAAGTGCAAATATTAGGGCTGTGCAGCAACATAACATAATATAAGAATGAATAATCTTCTGCGAGTCACATAATTATGATTAAATAGTATTTTTGCAATCATATAAAAGTTTATATATTTGCTACAATTAGTCAAGAATGATCGCAGAAATATTATATAATCATAATTATATGGCTACAGAAGATTATATTCTCTCATATTATATTATATTACATTATTTATTATTTATATTACATTTTTTATTATTATGTATAATAGTAATAATAATCCCAGACAGCACACAGATATCTATAAAATATTCTACAAATATCCTTCAAGGATATTGAAAATATCCATAAAATGTCCGTTTTATGTTTCTCAAATATACAGTGGATATACATAGCATATCCAAATATGAAATTGGTGGACATAATTTAATCCCTGACGTGTCCAAAAGGTATCCGATGGACATCTAATGGACATAAATTAGCAATAGCAGATATACAAAAACTTTATATAAAAAGGAGATGAAAAAGGAGTTACATACAAAATTTGAATTTACATATTAAAAGATGAAATATATATTTTTTAAGCAATACATTTATTAAAGAAAATTTATATCACATACATGTATATTAGTGCAATATCACATATTATTTAAATGTTACTTTTATTGCACAAAACGGATGATTATAAAACAGATAATTAAAAAAAAGTGTATTATATGTGTGAAAAAGAACAACCTTTATGATCTAAACATATCATAATTTCTAGACAAAACATATATATTTCAATCCCTAAATAATAATATAATTTATCTATTTCATATAAAATTTTACATAAAAATTTTATATAAACGTTTTATTTATAATTTATACTTGCATATTGCATTTTACATCTTAAATAGATAATGAAAAATTATTTTCGTTTAATTGCCAGACATTTACTTGTCCGACTTATAAAATCAATTTAATATCTGAAATCCGTGCTTTAGATCAGAAATTAAATTGAACAATACATTTTTAATCTTATTTGTTACCTTTTGCAAACTTTATATAATTCTCATAACTGAATCTTAAATACGAGAAAGATAGCGCATCGCACGTCGCGTAGCGATAAATGAACGAACTAATACATGCTTGCGTGCTCGCGAGAAACTTTGACCTCCAATACGGGACATCTTGTGAACATCCAAATATTGACCGTTAACAGATGTCTTAAATCGGATGTACGATAGACGTTTATTTTATGTCCATGGACGTGCGGACGTAAAATGGACATAAAATGAATGTCCATAGAATGTCCTGTGCTGTCTGGGAATAATAAATATGTAACTTTAATAATAATAATATTAATAAATCCATACTACATAATTTCAGCTATTAATTTGCTTTAATTGTACACATTATATTCGGGCCTTCGATATGGTCGATTCAAATAATTGACATTTATGTACCGATCAATTTATTATGCAGTCGATAATCTCCCGCATGATAAAAAGACACAAGCATTAAAACTCACCCTATATTTGCTGCATAGTCAAGAATGATTGTAGAAATATCATATAATTATTTATTAATATGACTTTGCTGTAAATAAAAGTAATTATTATTAATTTATTGATACAATTTATTCATATCAATAATTTGACACGTGTATGTCAATTACGAAGCGCCAGGCGCCAGCGCCTCCGCCATCTAGTGTCAACAGCGGCAGTCGTACGCCAAATTGTGTACGCTATATTGTTTGACGACGTGGATGTTTCTTAATCGTATTTTCACGATTTTAGAATTATATATCGCGATATTTCCACTTCTATAGCTCGTAGAGTAAAAATAAAGACATTTTTACTATATAATTCGAACATAAGCTATCGATTCAGCCTAATAAGAGCTTGATCCGTTCAGCGGTTATTGTAATATAATAATATATATGAAATAATCTGAACTGGTCTCATTTCCCGTCTCGCGTAAAGAAACACGGCGCGCGTCTTGCTAGAGAGATGAACTCGACGCAAGACACTACCGTGTCCCTTGATGCATATTTAAATATGCATTGATATTTCTAATGATAATCGTACGTGTTCAATCCAAGCTTCCAAGTTATACAGGTTGTCTGAAAAATCGCCTACTCCACTTCGGGAGGATTCGGGACCCAAAAATAAGCAAAAAAGTTCAAAAGTATAAACTTAGGTCCGGAAATGAGCCGTTTCCGAGTTATAGCCACTTTTATGTTCAAAAATCGTAATTTAGAATCCGCTTAGCATCCCTCTTTCTTAATTATTTCTTAAATTAAAAACTTTTATTTTTTAATTTTTATTTGTTATTTTTATTTAATTTTTAATTTTCCATTTACCATCCAATAATATTGCTGACTTAAGACAAAGAATAATTCATAGATTTGAAGAAATAAGGAGGGATCAAAATTTTCAAAGAGTTCGGAATTCCTTTGAGAAGAATAAAGGCCTGCATTCATGCTGAAGGTGGTCATTTTGAACACCTTATTTAATTTGATTTAAATTGAAAAAAACTAAAAAAATTAAAATAAATTAAAAATAAAAATTAAGAAAAATTTTAAAAATAAAAATGGAACGCTGCTTCTTACGGTAGGGGCCAGTTTATTATATAAGTTTATGATAATAACATGACAAATCGACAACGTTGTCATATTATTGGTTGGATTTTTCGCGCATGCGCATTGTAAATTTAGGACCCTGATTTTCATCTACTGTCGTAACTGGTTAAACTGTGATAATAGAGACAGTCAATGCGCTGAAAAGAGTGCTAAGAATTTAGTACAGTTAGTACAATCGATTCGGCGCATAAGCCGAATGTAAGGAAGTGTAATAGAAGCGTAAACGAAGTTCTTAAGAAGCATAAATTCAAACGCCGAAGCGTAAACGAAGCGTTAAATGTTTCTTAGGAGCTTCGTTTACGCTTCTATTACACTTCCTTAAGGTGCAGTCCCATGGAGCAGCGTACGGCGTATCGGCGTACGGCGTAAAAGAGCTTGGTCAATCATAGGCTTTACGCTCGTTTTCATTACGCCAGCAAAAATATCGGCTGTCCCATGGAGCGTATTTACGCTGGCGTAATGATGAATAAACCAATCACAATCTTTTACAAAGTTTATTTTTAAAATGGATATTTAAAGGGTCTTGTGATTAGTTTATTGATCGTTTATCATGCTAGCGTAAATACGCTCCATGGGACAGCCGATAAAAGTTTTTAGCGCAACATTTTAACATATATTTATATATTAAAGCAAATAAGTTAAAATTTAAGTGTGCATAACTTTGTTACAATATCAGGCTTCGAATTTGCATTAATTAATTTAATAAAATACTTGAAAATTTACAAATATCCAAAAAATATACTATGCAAAGAAGCAATTCGACGAAAGTTAGGTCAAATATATATAATTTATAAATTAATGAAAGCTGAAGAGAAAAAATGTCCCAAATTAAACGTAATTGTCGAAGATTTTGGGTGAGACCAATTTTCAATCTCGAAAAACGATTAGCACAAGGGGCTAGCAACAATCTTGTCGAAGAAATGATTTTTGAAGACAAAGATAAATTTTTTAATTATTTTCGATTGACACCGGAAATATTTGAGAAACTGTTGCAAATTATTTCGCCACGTATACAAAAACAATTTGTAATTCGTGAGCCTATTTCCGCACGTATTCGATTTCAAATCTGCTTACGATGGCCGTGTTCCGAAATTACTGCCAGTACTGTAAATTCTATAGTGCACGTTACATATATTATATATTTTCAGTGCTGGCAGCAATTTCGGAACACGGTCGATATACAGGGTGTCCGTCGATTTTCGACCTTAACGAAAAAAATAAGTAGATTGGCTCAAATTAAGAAGAAATTATCTATATTGTTTTGGGATTGTCGCAATCATTACGGAAAAATAAAGAAGATCGGTCAATCTGCGTGAATAGAAGCGCGGCGACGAGAGTCGTCCAGCGTAATCCGATACTAGTCGCGCCGCGAAGCGGTGAGCGGGTCGTTCGAGACATGATACGATATATCGCAATACCGCGGCGAAAAATGACCCGTCCTTTTAGCGGCGAGAAAATGATGCGCTATCATTTCCACACCACCTTGCGGTAGATAGGTGCGCTTTTTTATAGTGGTTTCCCCCATAGGCCTATTCCACTCTCAATTTGAAAATTATTCAAAATGCCATTACTATACGCTGAATACATCATAAATGTAAAAATTAATGGTGACAGTACCTTTACAAAAATGTATCCGTGATTGAAAATCCTTCGATAAAATGTATTGCACACGTTGATAATGATACGATGATAAATGCTTCACGAATACTTTCTTCATCTCGTACGAAAGCGCACTGCTGGACCGATTATCCTGATATTACGCACGACACGCAGTTTCACATAATTATTGCACAACACATAAAATTGTGCGGCCACTTGGTTTTTGTTAACGCCTGGGAAATGATTCCATGTAAATTGCGGCCGCACGATAAGTATTTCCGCTAGTCCGTATGCCACAATCATATCCGTATATTCCTGCAGAGTATACTTCATTTTCACTGTTAATTTACTACGCAAACACAAGATTTTTATTAAAACGTCTTAGCTCTCGCACGCTGTTATCAGACTGCGTACGCCGGCAGCACGCAACTACAGCTGAGCGGACAACCATAATGCGCAGGCGTCGAACTCACACGTACGCTTACACTCACATGTCCGCTCAGCTGTCAGCTGCGTGCTGCCGGCGTACGCAGTCTGATAACAACGTGCGAGAGCTAAGACATTTTAATAAAAATCTTGTGTTTGCGTAGTAAATTAACAGTGAAAATGAAGTATACTCTGCAGGAATATACGGATATGATTGTGGCATACGGACTAGCGGGAGAAGATACTTATCGTGCGGCCGCAATTTACATGGAATCATTTCTCGGGCGTGCACGAAACCAAGTGACCGTACAATTTTACGTGTTGTGCATAATTATGTGAAACTGGGTTTCGTGCATAATATCGGGATAACCGGTCCAGCAGTGCGCCTTCGTGTACGAGATGAAGAAAGGATTCGTGAAGCATTTTATTATCATATCATTATCAACGTGTGCAATACATTTTATCGAGGGATTTTCAATCGCGGATCAATTTTTGTAAAGGTATTGTCACCATCAATTTTTACATTTAAGATACATTCAGCGTATAGTAATGGCATTTTGAATAATTTTCAAATTGAGAGTGGAATAGGCCTATAGGGGAAACCACTATAAAAAAGCGCACCATGCTATCTACCGCAAGGTGGTGTGGAAATGATAGCGCATCATTTTTTCGCCGCTAAAAGGACGGGTCATTTTTCGGCACGGTATTGCGATATATTGTATCATGTCTCGAGCGACCCGCCCACCGCTTCGCGGCGCGACTAGTATCGGATTACAGTGGGACGACTCTCGTCGCTGCGCGCTTCTATTCACGCAGATTGGCCGATCTTCTTTATTTAATTTTTCCGTAATTATTGCGACAATCCCAAAACAATATAGACACAGATTAATAGACAGATAGCCAATGACCCGAGTAAAGACCAGACCGGCACTTTCTCACTGATTTCAGCGCCATACCGTAGTAGTGGCCAATGCAGTAACTACTAACTACGTTCTCAAGATAAAACTTTTCTGTTGCGCCAGCGGCATTGATTAAACATATGTCTTTATTTAGGGCTTATAAATATGAAAATTTCAAGTATAAAAAAATATTATAAGGTGTATTGGACGAAAAGCTCGAATACAAATCGACTTAATTTTAATACAGATTCACCACAAGAAAGGAGATCAAAATTGATGAAATTCAACCGCAATCTTTCCTCTTGATAGTGTACTTTAAAAAATTTTAATTAAATTTCATTTAAAAAAATTACTTGAAATTTTTAAGACAGTCGTTTCTTCATTTTTCATAAAATTCAGCTTTTTTGTTATCATCAAATGTTTTTGATATTTTCAAAAATTTTGTTCACTGAAGATCAATGGCCGGCAAGATAAGGTCTTTAATTTGAGATCAGCAAAAGCCAATAAACATAAAAGAAGAGGAAGAAAAGAATTTTATATTTTTACTTACCGTAATTTCGTATCCAAATGTCAAATATCTTTCATCAGTCTTTTGTGGAAAACGAAACAATTTACAGTTCTCTGATTTCATATTATTACAGTTTCTGTATGTACATCTGTCGAATATCGTGATTTTCTTTACATTATTCTTATCCATTTTAATCTATGAAAAGTATCTGCAACAATCGAAAACAAACCGCCAACCGCGAACGAAAAACGTCGAAAAAGCACTCGTAAGTTGCACGCAACTTGTATATATATGTATATGTATGTATATATATATATATATATATATATATATATATATAAACGTTATTTAAATTAGCTTATTTGACTGTATTTCCGCCAAAAATTGCAAGCGTTATGAATGAATAGGTAGCAAATACTAAAGCATTTTATGTCTCGTATTTTCCAATTTGCTAACTTCTGGTCCGGCCAACATTAAAAAAACTTAACAATTCCAAAATATCTCTCGCAATAAATTTCTTTTTCACGTAAGAAAAAACAAAAAATTTGAAAAATTATCCGATTTATGTCGTGTTTGATGTCATTTTAATTGCAAAAATCTCATTAATCCATTGAAATTATTTTCAAACCCATAAAATGTGAAATATAAAAGTTTTATTTTCTGTAGTAAGATGATATATGATACGTGAAGGTAAAGATAAAGAGAACCTCGCGAGAGACTGGAACTCTTTGATGATAGGTCATCTTGCTCGTTCCTTCTCGCTCTCGAGTTCGACGATATCGAGAGAGAGAACGAATAACGAGCAAGCGGGATGATCTATCATCAAAGGGTTCCGAAGTTTCTCTCGCGAGGTTCTCTTTATCTTTATCTATCACGTATCATATATCATCTTACTACAGAAAATAAAACTTTTATATTTCACATTTTATGGATTTGAAAATAATTTCAATCGATTAATGAGATTTTTGCAATTAAAATGACATCAAACACGACATAAATCGGATAATTTTTTAAATTTTTTGTTTTTTCTTACGTGAAAAAGAAATTTATTGCGAGAGATATTTCGGAATTGTTAAGTTTTAATAATGTTGCCGGGCTCGAAGAAGTTAGCAAATTGGAAAATACGAGACATAAAATGCTTTAAATATTTGCTACCTATATTCATAACGCTTGCAATTTTTATGGGAAATACAGTCGAATAAACAATTTAAATAACGTTATATATATATATATATATATATATATATATATATATATATACGAGTTGCGTGCAACTTACGAGTTCGCAAATTTTCACAAATCTTTTCGCATAGTTTAAAAAAAATTCTAACACTTTTGCAAAACATTACATATTTTTGCGGAATATTTATTAACAGAAATGCCAATTTTTAACAATTTTCAATGTTACGGATCATGGGATGATTAGCAAATTTAATAAACAGCAAAAAACCATCGATTAAACATTTCCCCAAGTTTGCTAATTATTTGCAATTTTATACGTAAGGTAGCAACAAATTTTGCAAATTCTTTTTTTTTTAATTTTGCGGACCTCGAGGAAGTTAGCAAAATGAGATATATTATATTGCTAATAAAACTAAGCAATAAAAAGGTTTAGACATTTGAAATTATTGTTACTTTTTTTACTATTTCTACTGGCTTAAGAACGCCAGACGCTTGTGAGCTCGCCGAGATGAGGCAAAACAATTGCGTGTCAATTTTATTGTGCATTAATCTGTTGAAACGCAACGCTTTGATTCTTCCGACGCTTTAATTCTTTCCGCTTCTTTAAAGATATTCCCGTTTCAAAGATCTTTTCCGCGAGCAAAATTTGAAAATGGATTATTTAATTTTTATACTTTTTATAATCCTCGATAATTTCAAGAATTTTCTGTTTGATAATTATTAATTTTTTATTGCCTATTTGTTTATTTTTTCGCTTATTTTCTCACAGACTTTATTCCATTGCACTTTTGCTTATAGTTTTCAGTAAACATTTTTTATCGTAATTACTGAAAATTATTATTGGGAATTATATACTTATGCAGTGATCTGAATAATCTATAATTTAATCGAAATTGTTTTTTTAAAATATCACGAAATTCGCGGAAATTGTGTACTTTCTCGGTATTTTCCGTTCGCGATAGGTAGTTTGTTTTTGATTGTTGCAAGCGTTTTTCTTGTACTAAAATATATTATGACTATGCGTGAAGAAAATCACAAAATATTCGACAGATGTGCATATAGAAATTGTAATAATGTCATATCATAAAATTGTAAATTGTTTCGTTTTTCACAGAAGATTGATAAAAGTTTTGACATTTGTATAAGAAATTGCGGTAAGTAAAAATACAAAATTTTGGAAAATATGTACCAAAAATATTTGATGATAATGAAAAGATAAACTTTATGAAAAATAAAGAAGTTAAATAACTAAAAATTGCACTAAGAAATAAATAGGCTATGTGGGCCATACGGATGTAAGGCGCGTTATACAGTAGCGCTCAAAAGTATTTTGACAAGGACAATAATTGGGCTAATTTAATACAAATAGAAGACACAAATATACAACTATTTTTTATTGGAAGAAACTTGATTTGTCTACATATTTTTGTAAAAGAAATTGTAGTTTGATAACAAAATTACAAAATCAAACTAGAAATAAAGAACATGATTGATCAAAAATATTTTGACAGTGTAATTAAATGAAAATTTTTTAACGCTTAAACATCATCTTTATTTTTAAATGAATCAATATTTAGTAGCATATCCATTAGCCTTTATAACAGCATCACAACGAGCCGGCATCGAGTCGACTAACTTCTGTATTCGATCCAAAGGAATTTTTCCCACTCCTTCTTAAGGCTTGAAATAAAGCCTCTTTATTCGAATAGTTTTGACATCTTACTCTCGATCTAACTCCTCCCACAGATACTCTATGGGGTTTAGATCAGCACTTTGACTTGGCCATTCGAGAACCTTGACTTTTCACGTTTCATAAATTCGGTTATGTGCTTGGACTTGTGTTTTGGATCATTGTCGTGCTGAAAGTACCACCCAGGTGGCATGTTCTCTTTAGCATAGGGCAGCATTTGCGTCTTTAATATGTTCTCATACATAAATCGATCCATATTCCCTTCAATGCGAACTAGCGGTCCAACTCCATAGCGTGAAAAGCAGCCCCAAACCATAACACTGCCGCCTCCATGTTTGATGGTGGGCATGGTATCGAACATCATATCTTTTGTTAACAGGACGTCGAATGTACTTAATCCCATCAGATGACATTAAATTAAATTTGCTTTCGTCGCTCCACAAAATACTAGACCATTCAGAACTCGTCCACAGTTTGTGGCGTTTTGCAAACGCAATTCGTAACTTCTGGTTCTTTGTAGATATAAGAGGCTTCTTCGTGGGTCGACGGCCGTGTAATCCATAAGATATTAGACGACGTTTGACGGTTGAAACATGAATATCCGTGTCGTAATTTTCTTTCAGTTCGTTTTTTATTGCTACTGCCGACTTACGAACATCACTAACGGATAATCTTTTTATTATGCGATCAATAGTAGGAGTTGTTTTTTTCGAACGGCCACTTCGGGACTTATTTTCGATAATCCCTCGTTTATTGAACACTTTATTCCATATACTAACAAGCTGCCGAGACACGTTAAAATTACGTGCAACTTCTGCTTGTGTGTTTTTCCTTGTTTTAGGGCGGTTATAACAGCTTTTTTAAAGTCAGTGGAATATTCTTTAAGCTTCGGCATGTTAAAAGAATCACAATAAATTGATATAAACACAAATTAAGTAATACTACAACCGACACTTTGGAAAGCTCGAATCAAAATGACTGGTCAAAATACTTTTGAGCGCAAGATATGGAACGTTTGTCATTCAGCGCCTACTGTAAACAAACAAGTTCAGACTTGTTGTTTACAGACCTGCAATCACATCACACTCAACGATAAACTAAACCGTTTTTTATTTAGCACTATGTAACGCGTAATAACAAAGAATTTCTTGTTATCAAAATACTTTTGAGCGCTACTGTATCAAAATTTAATTAAAGAATTGATAATTAATTCCAACTTTAAAAGTCTTGGAAATGTCCAAACAAATTTTTCATGCCTCATGCACATTTAAAAGTTATATCGAAAACTTAAATTTCGATATAATTTCATCCTATATAATTACTGAATAATTAAAAAATTTTTAAGTTTGATCACTGAAATTTTCATTGTAATTACTGATTATCCAAATAATCAAATAATTATTTACTTTGATTACTGATTATTCAAGTATAAATAATTTTTTAAATTAATTACTAATTATTCGAGCAATCAAGTAATATATTAATTTTATAACAATTTTTTGTCCATCTTTGGTGAACGGATGCGAACGGCAGCCAAATCTCTCACCTCTCATTCATCTCATAATCGATTAGCTTGGATTCGCACCAGGGGCAAAGTCTGTTGATAAAATCAAAGGAATTTAGCCTAGACTCGCACCAGGGGCAAAGTCTTTTGATAAAGTCAACGAAATTTAGCACGGACTCGAACCAGGGGCAAAGTGTGTCGGTAAGGGGCAAAGTCTGTGGCACAGAAATGGCGATCTGCTTTTTACCCAGGTCATTGGCTATCTGTCTATTAATCTGTGATAATTTCTTCTTAATTTGAGCCAATCTACTTATTTATTTCGTTAAGGTCGAAAATCGACGGACACCCTGTGTGGCTGATAGCAGAGAACTAGATGTCTGTCGTAGTCGTAGACGTGAAGCAAGGCAGAGAAAAACGTAAGTCGTATAAAGCCATTGTGATAATGGCCTTGTACGACATACGTTTTTCTCTGTCTTGCTTTACGTCCACGACTACGACAGACATAAGTGCTCACGTCTAGTTCTCTGCCATCAGCCTGTATCTTCAGGAGATAGTATGACGTCCATTTCATAAGCATTTTGTGTAGGACACAATACCGTATCAAAAATAGTATCCGAGACATGCGATGCAATCTTTTTCATTTTTATTTGATTAGGATTAGGTGGACCAAACTTTGTAAACGCCGGAACGCTGCAGAAATTTGCGTAAAATTTGTGCTGGCGTAACGAAAACGAGCGTAGAGCCTGTGATTGGCCAAGTTCTTTTACTCCGTACGCCAATACGCTGTACGCTGCTCCATGGGACTGCACCTTTACATTTGGCGAGTGAGGCCCAGTTGCGCACAGAATAAATTGGACACAGGACTCTCTATTGGTCAACCGTGCTAAATCCCTAAGCATCGGTCGATATATGATTGGTTGTGTCCTTAGAACATATATATCTGGAAGGAGAATGAAGGATCGAGCCTGTGTCCAAGTTGGGTGCGAAAGAGAACCACGTTTTAAAGAAAGAGAAGGGTAGATTGTTACCTCCGTCCGCAATGCGCAAGCGCGAATTAGCGAAACGGCGCACAGCGTTAGCGCGTTATTGTTTGTAGGAGAGGTTAGGGTTAGGAAATGTCAGTGTCACTAAAAAGTTATTAGTTATTTCATAAAAAAAAATGCCAAGCCCATATTGTGTCTTATGCGGTAAACGTGATAAATCGGTATCTTATCATGGGTAAGTAATACTGTAATATTTTGTATAAAGAGTAAATTATGGGATTAAATATAACTCTCTTTCTCTCTCTCTGTACGATTCTTGTTGATAATGCAAATTTAATTTCATTCTTTCTCAATAGATTTCCGAGAAACGAGGAATCTCGTAAGAAGTGGCTGGATTTTTGTGGCATTGATGAAAACGTTTTAAGCTACTAAACTGTGCTCATATCATTTTGAAGAAGACAAATTAATCCACAAATCTAAGAATACGTTTCTCAAGTTCAATGCTCTGCCAACTATTACGAGTAAAAAGAGGAAGAAACACCAACGTTTAGATAGCAGTCTGAAAAAATCAAAAAATTCAAAAAACATCAGTGAGGAAATAGTCAACAATGAAACTGTCAATGATAAAATCCATCATAATAATGGAACTGCCTTTAATATGATTGTCAACGATGGAATTGTCATTAATGATGGAGTTATTACCAATGGAACTGCCCATGTAACTGTGGATGATAGAATTATTGATGAGACTATAGACAATAGAATCATTGATATGACTGTGGACAATGGAATCGTCAGCAATGCTGGAATCAGTGATGAAATTGTCGACAAAACAATCCATTGTGATAATGACATCGTCACCGATGAAACTATTCATATGGGAATATATCGTGATGATGGAATCATCATTGATGAAACCGAGACACTAAATTCTGATACTTGCCTAACTGTGAATCGTCCATCTACACCTGCAAACTCTGAAAGAAGTAATTGTTTCCAAACACCTGTCAAAAATTTACATGACCCTCGTTTTGTTGGTGCCATTAGAACGCCACATCTTGCCACGCCAAGGAAAGCTCGAAGAGTTTTGGAATTAGCGAAACGAACAATCGAAAAGCAGCGAAGGAAAATCAAAACGTTGCAGCAAGCCAAAATCAGATTAGTTGGTCGTATAACAACGATGAAAGGACTAATCAAACATTTAAAGCAGAAAGATCTATTATCCGAAACAACAGCTGAAAATTTAATGGTAACTCTTGGCAATGATAATAATTAATAATAATTAACTTAATTTAAATTAATTGAATTTATTTAAAATTAATAAATTGTAAAAAGTATCGATCTATTGATTAGCTTGTAGAAAATTTGTAATAATTAATGTTTTAATTGTACAAAGATTAATCAATTTGTAAAAAGCTCCGATTTTTATATATCATGACTTTTTTATTTTTTATTCGTATATTTAAATTAATTAATTAATTAATATACATATAAGCTCCGATTTTTATAATACAATTTTTATTTTTAATTGTATATTTAGAGTGATTAATGTGAATAAAAGCTTTTATTTTTATATACCATGATCCTTTTTCTTTTTCTATTTGTACATTTAGGTTGAAGCTCCAACAGTATTAAATGAGATTTTGAAACGGAAAAAAGGTTTGAGAAAGAAATATTCTGCAGAACTAAAAGCTTTTGCCCTTACGTTGAACTTCTACTCGCCCAAAGCGTACAAATATATACGTAAAACCTTTAAAAATTTTCTTCCAGACCTTTCAACAATCCGTAAGTGGTATTCGGTATTAGATGGTAGACCTGGATTTACTCACGAAGTTTTTGAAGCATTAAAATGTAAAGTTTCTAAGACAAAAACATCGATTTTCTGTAATTTAGTAGTAGACGTTGCGATTCGACAGGGCATAGTATATGATAGCAAACGGTATTACGGACTTGTAGATTTAGGTATACATACGAGTAACGATACAGATGTTCCTCGACAAGCAACAAATGCATTAGTTTTTATGGTAGTCGCATTGAATGACCACTGGAAAATTCCCGTTGGATATTTTTTGATCGATGCTCTAAATGGTAAAGAAAGAGCCAGTTTGTTAGAAAAATGTTTCGAACTTATTTATGAAACTGGAGTAATATTGCATTCGGTAACATTTGATGGTGCAATCGTTAATTTGAGCATGTGCACTGCTTTAGGTGCAAATTTTGAATTGGGAAAAAATTTGAAGCCATACATTGTTAACAATATAACAAAAGAAAAAATTTTCTGCTTCTTAGATCCATGCCACATGCTCAAATTAGTGCGAAACACTCTAGGTGATAAATTAGAAGTATATTATAAAGGCAAAAGTATTTATTGGCAAAATATTGTGTCCTTACAAAAATTACAGGAAACTGAAGGTTTAAAAGCTGGTACAAAGATAACAAAAAGGCACATCTTGTATAAGAATGCGAAAATGAACGTAAAATTGGCTGCCCAAACACTCAGTGATAGTGTTAGTGCAGCTTTGAAATTTTGCAATCAATACTTTCCTAATCAGTTTAAAAATGCAGAAAAAACTGCTTTATTTTGTTCTATATTTAATGATGCCTTCGACATATTAAATGTAAGATCAAAATTCTGTAAGAAAAAAAAGTGCAATATGCCTCTTACCAATGAAAATTATAATGAACTTAAGAATTACGCAGGGATTATTATAGAATATATAAAACAATTGCAATATTCATCAAATGATTCGATTTTGAAGAGTAATCGAAAGACTGGCTTTTTGGGTTTTATCATTTGCTTAACAAATATGTTTGATTTATTTGATATATTAAAAGAAAAAGGACTAAAATATTTACTTACGTACAAAATAAACCAAGATCATTTGGAAACATTTTTTAGTGCCCTACGTAGCAGAGGAGGTTTCAACAATAACCCTAACAAACAATTCGAAAGCAGTTATAAGCGCCTGCTTGTTAGGCATGAAATTGAAGCTTCTGAAAGAGGGAATTGCCTATATAGATGATGTGCAAATTTTATATGCATCATCAGCAAATAAATCAAATATAATAAGCGATGATATATTCACGGAAGCCAATGATACGATATGTATTAATAATGTATTTGATCATGATTATTTGTCTATCTTATGGTCATTAAGTCCTTATATCGAAGATGTGATCAAATACATCAATGGATTCGTAATTAGAAAGCTTTTACGAAGTAATATTTGTGATATATGCTCTATTTTTTTAACTGTTAACTCTACTGATTCAATATTAATAACTTTAAAAAGTAGAGGAAAATTAATTTTTCCATCAGAAGATGTGATAAAAATAGGAAAAGTATGCGAAACTATTATTCGAGAAAACAGCCATATTATTTTTACAACTAAAAATATTAAAAATGTGTTGGTCATGAAATCATTTCAAACTGTTTGTCATTTAGTTTTTAATGATAATAAAATGACGAAACATATCATGCAACAAGATATTTTCAATAATCATAAGATTGAATTAATACAAAGTATTATTAAAATTTATATAAATTTGCGTTTGTTTCACGAAGGAAAAAGTGCGACTGATATTAAGCAAAAAGATTTTATTAGACAAAAATATTCAAAATTAATACACTTTAAACACCAATAATATATACATATATCTCGAATGTTATTTATTATTTTGTTTGTAAAAAATAAAGTTTATAATTATTTATCACTGTATGTACACTGTCCGATATTAATTATCACATTTATCTATTCAATCATTGTCAATTGTATCTCAATTAAAAATTACATTTCCAATTTCAAACGGCGCGGTGAGCGTGGAGCGTGACGTGTGTCATCCGCGTTTGCGCATTGCGAGTGTAGATTAAAAGCTATCTTTCTCTCTCGTACCCAACTTGAACACAGATTTTTACCACGGAGAACAAAGTAATTCATAGACGCTCGGTCGCCTGGAACCGGTACGGACGTGTTCCAAGTGGATCCTTTGGACAAATATTTTTGAGTTTTTCCTCTCACGAGGATTTGATTTGTAGTACTCTTATACCTGTTGATGGCCGGAATTTACCCTGGTTACGTTGTGGCCAAATAAATTGAAGAAAGAAGAAGAAGAAGACAAAGTAATTCCCCTTCCAGGTATATATGTTCTAAGGTTGTGTCCATTTCATTCTGTGCGCAACTGGGATCACTCCGCCGGCTGACGCGACGCGAGACGCGCTCAGTGGAAACTCGGCCTTACCTTGCGTGATTTTCTATGCAGTCTACGCGCTTCATGCGTAATTCGGAACGCACCCTGAGATAATCGGAGTTTGGTCGAAGCGGCCCTCAGGGTTTCTGTTTGATACGATCTAGTCGAATCTGGTGGAAGGTTGTGCAGTGTGTGGGTTTTTTGAAGTTATATTTATATAGAAAAATAAAATAATATTTTATAACTAAATAATTAAATTATATAAAACAAGATGTCTGAAGATGAAGTAGAAAGCTTTGAAATTACCGATTATGATTTAGATAATGAATTTAACATAAATCGTCCTCGACGCAAGCTTTCGAAGAAGCAACAAATGCTAGGTATAATATATTGAAAAAAATATTAAAATTATATTGTTAAAAGGGGGAGAAAAATATATATATATATATATATATATATGTGTTGTGTGTGTGTGTGTGTGTAATATATAAATAATATATAAATAATTTCACATATATATACATAGAAAATTTGAAATAATAATCTTTTTCGAACATAGGAATATGGGCAGATGACAGCGATGAAGATGAATTATCTGCTAGACCATCTTTCAAAACTTTTAATAAAGGTCCTAAAAATTATACAGCACCAGTTAGTTTTGTTGCTGGTGGTATCCAACAAGCAGGGAAAGATAAAAAAGATAACGATGACAAGGAAGACGAAGAGACACAGGAATTTCAAACAAAGCATCATACTGATTCTAGGTGAGATTTAATACTTAAGCTTTTCTAGTGTGAATATTTTTCTTATATTTTTCTTTATTAAGATAAATTTATATTTTGTTTCTCATTTAGCTCGGAAGATGAAAGACCAAATAATACGAAATCATGTTCACCTTTTTCTTTGAATTTAGACAGTGATATTGCAGGTTTGCGTAGAAAACGCAATCAAGTAAATCCATTAATAATGAAAGGTGGGATGGGTAGTTGGGAAGTACATACAAAGGGTATTGGTGCTAAATTATTATTACAGGTATTTTTTAATTAATGATTTAATAATGATTAAAATTAATCAAATTAAATTAATCATTGATTAAAGGTCAAATGATTTAATACAAATTTCTACAATATATAAGATAGTAATAAAAATATATATTTTTTTTTATTTAGATGGGATTTGAACCTGGCAAAGGTTTGGGTAAACAACTACAAGGAATAAGCACTCCAGTGGAAGCACATCTTAGAAAGGGAAGAGGTGCTATTGGTGCATATGGTCCAGAAAAGGTGCCAAAAATTCCAGAAAAAAAGAAAGATGACGATGAAGAAGAAACAAAAGAATCCAAATCCAAATCTCAATGGCGAAAGGGCGATAATAGTAATAAAAAAAAAGTTAGATACTGTTATAGAAGTGTTGATCAAGTTTTAGAAGATGGAAAGTTGAAACCTAATAGAAAGCTTCCAATGTCTAATGATATAAGCAGAGTTAAAGTTATTGATATGACAGGGCCAGAGCAAAGAATTCTTAGTGGATATCATGCAATAGCAGGTGGTCAGCAATGTCCTGATGAGACCATAACTATGTCTGATAAGAAATCTAAGATGAACTTTGCTTTACCTGAATTGCAGCATAATTTAAATTTACTCGTGGATATGTGTGAGCAAGATATTATACAAAATGATCGAAGAATGAGGCATTTAAATGACAAAATGGTTGCTTTAGAAGCAGAAAAGAAGAATTCATCGAAAATTGTGGATCAACATGGCCAATTAATTGATATCTTAGAAAATGTGCTTGTGATTGTGGATAGATTAATGAATGAAACAAATGAATTGTCTCTGCAAGAAATTGCGGAAGCTTTTAAAAATTTGCAAGACAATTATTATGAGGAGTACAAAATGTACGAACTTGGTGAATTAGCCAGTAGTTTTGTGGCACCAAAAATAAAAGATTGTTTGCTCAGCTGGAATCCACTCTTGCAATCAAAACAACCAATCAAATTATTTGAACAGTGGAAATGTATTTTAGAGAATGGAGCTACTAATACTACACTCCAAACACAGACTATGCATCCATATGATCAATTAGTATGGAATGCATGGATGCCATCAATTAGAGGAGCCATACAGTGAGTAATTCTTATAACAAATTTTAATTATATGGTAATATTAACAAAATTGTAGACATCTTTGTAAATACATATCATTAAATTTTTTTAACTTTCTCTTGAATTCTGTATTTAAATATATAAACAAAAATAATTCTTTTCATGTGCTCTTTTTTAATATTCTTTATAAACAAATTAGGCAATGGACATGTAGGCAACCAGATCCTTTGATTGAGTTAATAGAACATTGGATATCATTATTGCCCAACTGGATCTTAGAAAATATATTAGATTTATTAGTTCTGCCAAAATTGACATTGGAGGTGGAAGAATGGAATCCTCTTACAGACACTGTACCCATTCATACATGGATTCATCCTTGGTTGCCATTATTACGTAAGTATATACTAATTTATATTTGTATGTACAATTACACAGGTAAATAATAATTTCTTATGTGAAATAGGAAATCGTTTGGATACTTTAATTTATCCAATAATACGTAGAAAATTAGGATCTGCATTAGGAGGTTGGCATCCATCGGATAGATCAGCTAGATTAATGCTGCAACCTTGGGCAGAAGTGTTTGCTAAGGGAGATATGGAAGCATTTTTAGTTAAAAATATTATACCAAAATTGCAAATAGCATTATCCGAATTTGTCATAAATCCACATCAACAACATATAGATCCATGGAATTGGGTGTATGAGTGGAAAGAATTGATTCCTGTTCACATTATGGCAGGACTGCTTGACAAATTCTTTTTTCCAAAATGGTTGCAAGTTTTGGCGCTTTGGCTCAATCATTCGCCGAATTACGACCAAGTTACAAATTGGTATATGGGTTGGAAAAGTATGTTAAGTGATAAGTTATTGGCAGAACCAGTTATAAAAGGTATATTGACTTTTATTTACAAAACTTATATTTCATACATCACTTTTTGATTTTCGGATATTTATATAAAATATTCTGAAATCGAAAATAATTGCTTTATAATTTAATAATACATGTAACTAATTTATATTTTAAAATATTCATAAAATTAGGATAATTTATAAGATATAGGTTTTATAAACGAGTATTGTTCCTTTTTTTTATATCACATTCTTTTTTGTGTATGTGCATTATAATATCAGATAAATCCTTCTTGTTTTTCATAATTTCATAATTTTTGCTATTTATTGAAGTATATTATGACATATAAATATAATTTACAGAGCATTTCAAGAAAGCATTGGACATGATGAATAGGGCTGTCAGTGGATCACAAAATCAACCTGGTGCGATGGAACATGTTTCATATTTAACAAGCCTGGAAAGAACCCAACCGGCAATGTCGCAAATGACATCAATCGCGCAGCCAAGAATGGAAGTAAGTAACATACATATTAAATTACTCAGAGTTATTCTTAAATATTCTTAAATATTACGTGTATTTCACTTTTCACAGAGACTCGCAGAGGCAATGCGAACGGCCTCACAAATTCCACATGGTTTCAAAGATCTTGTGCAAAAGAAATGTGAAGAGCGGGGTATATTATTTATGCCAATTCCGAACAGATATAAAGAAGGCAAGCAAGTATACAAAGTGGGCAATATTCAAGCGTATATCGATAATAATGTCGTGTTTATATGTCACAATGGTACAAATTGGATGCCGACACATTTAAATGCTTTGTTAGATATGTCCGAACTTTAGGATAATAGATTTTGTTCAAAGTAATAAAATGATAAATATCCAACATGTATAATTGTTATATTTATATTATAAATATAATTATAAATATATTGCAAAAATTGATTTTTAAATTATTATTTTATATCGATCTATGATGTATATTTAAATCTAAATGCACTGTAATTAATATTATTTTTGTATGTACTGTCAAAGTTATAAGAATATAATTGTATAATAGATATATATATATATATATATATATATATATATATATAATATTTTAGCATGTATATAATTTTTATTGTTTTTTATATCATAGAATCAACTACCCCAATAAGAAAATATAAAATTATATGACAAAATCTTGCATGAAATTTATGATTTGCAATTATATGGATATATTTTAAAAAATATAAAATAGATGTAAAAATATTGATCTTTTATAAAATATTAATAACTGCAATTAATTTCTAAATAGTATTTCAAAATAATAACAATATGGTGAATCATTTGTTAATGCAATTATGAAGAAATTTTTTATCAAATCATGGTGTCATTATTGTAAAATATTTTCACAATTTTCCTATAGGGATACTTTATATGAAATTGTAACATAATTCAATATTAAACTTCAATTAATAATTTATAATTTTTTTCATATGTATATTTAATCGATTTCTGAGACGTACACGTGTGTCCTATCCCACACGGAACAAAAACCTTTAAGGGTGCCGTCACATGCGGCGTAACTTCCCACACAGCACTATTGTTTTACATTGCAGCAACATCGTAATATTGTCGCAATATTGCTGCAATGTAACACAACAATGGTCTGTGCTGTATGGGTTGCGTAAAGCCGCTTACATAATGTTAAGCAACAGACAATACTCTGCCGAAAATGATTGATAAAAACCGATTAAAATAAAAAGTAATTCGAATCGATCGGGATTTCTGTCATCAAAAACGGTATTAAAGCGGAAACTTTAACAGCACATGTAGATACTGAGACTGTTCAAAGAATATCGCAAAAGTACAATGCATATAATCTCAGAACATTCGAGATACATACTATGATAAACTAAGTTGTTGTAACGGTCAGGAAATGTGGGGTACTGTCGGGAGGTTGGGGGAACCTTGGGCGCCGAATATAGCCGCAGGGATATTATTTGAACTTTTTGTAATATTTTGTAGTTTTCTTTTATTGGCTTCAATTACATAAAGCCTTGTTTTTTAACGCAACCGTCATTTTTTATCATTTTGTGTCCAGACTTTTACTTGAGGGTCTCTACTTCCACCTAGTTGTTTTACGCTCTTTATGCTATGATATATCGTTACGCCGAATCTAATTTTTGGCAGAAGGAAACGCTGATGTATGTGTATTAGTAAGCGTATCGTTCAATGTTATTCAAGACATAGGATAGTGTAGGTTGAAGAGACATTGTCAAAAAATTTTAATAAAATATGAATAATGATTAAATCTTCTTTCATTTTTATTATTGTTCCAAATAATTATTAATATTAAGTTAGGATCCATTATTATATATTTTTCTGTAGGTTAAAATCTCTGAATTACTTTCTAAATATGTAAATACTAATATTGAAATTTAAATTTTAAATTTTAACTTTAACTAAATTATTATAATTATTATACATAATTATGATTAATACTAGATTAATAATAGATTTCATTAATATTTTTTTAAATAATGAGTCTACTGGTATCACCAATCGTTCTTAATGTAGCCTTAAGAACATAATGTACTGTTTTAAAGTTAAAACGAAAGTAAATATATATATCAATCTTTTTAACTTTATAAATTCCTAGTAGCACACTTTATTGCAGCAATATTAGTTAACAATATATATTCAATATCTCTCATGTAGGTCCAATATTGCAGAGTAGGCGCGATTTCATTTTGAGCCAATATTGAAATGTAATATTGGACGAATATATTATTTTCACCTTTAACCAAGATTGGCTAATTATACATACCCAAATATTTTTATTTTTGAATATAGATCAGTTTCTAATATATGACGGAATTCGCCATAAAAAAAATTAACCGTCTGTTATGGAGTTCTGGAGCTCCTCGTGAAAGCTAGAGGAGGTGCGGTTATAATAGTCCGCACTCTTTGACTGATAAATTGTAACTTGTGGAACCTGTGCCGCGGCCTTATATACTGCTTTAGATGAAGTTCCACTCGGGTTAGGTGTTTTCCTTTTCGCCATTAGTGACGTGCGAAGATCACATATAATGTGCAATATTGGCACACACTTGAAAGACTCTCTTAAAGCATCTCATGCTATACCGCATGGAGGAAGGAGAAGATGTGCGCGAACATCTCTCAAAGTTTTTCGATGTAATGGACAAATTGGAAGCGATGGAAGAGATAAATAAAAAACTTTTATTAATCATGCTACTTTACAGTTTGCCATCCAATTTTGATAACTTTCGTGCAATGGAATCGTGCGATACTGTGCCCAGAGATTCTGCGAATTAAAATAGTGGAGGGAAGCGAGAGATGCGAGAAAGCAGTCGTTTGGACATGGCGTACAGGATGCAATTATTGCGAAAAAAAAATCAAAGAAAGTACATAGAAATATCACAGAAAAGGGACAAGAAGATGCAAAATCACATTTAAATTAAAGTGTTTCAAATTTCACAAGGTAGGCCACAAGACATCAGAATGCAGAAAAAATCAGAATAATGACTCGAGCTCTGCGAATGCTGAGGAAGAGAAAATCCCATTATAAAGCTTAGCAGCACATATGAAGACCGAAGAAAAAATACTCAAATGTGAAGAAATAAGGAACGCAAGACTCGTTGGATACTCAGAGGATGCATTTATATAAGGACAAGGAAAGGTTCAACGATCTGAGTCAAACATGCGATACTCTTCAGATGGCCAGCTATGACAGCACCAGAATTGTCGGAAAGGGAATTATAAGTAACGTTAACGAATAAAGGAAAAAGGTTACTCCGTTTTCAAAATGCGTTGTATGTACCGAATCTTAGAATGAATCTAGTTTCAGTTGCGAAAATCATGGATCGAGGATTTACAGTCGTTTTCAGTAAGGAAAGTGCCCATGTGATTGGTCCGGAAGGACAAATTGATGATGGCTAATCGAGAAGGAGACTTATATTATGTCAAAGAAGCCGAAAACGTAATTGCAACTGTAGAGTGCAAAAGCTCCGATGTATGGCTTTGATGTATTGGCATGAAAGATTCGAGCATTTGAATGGTCATGATCTAGATAAAATCGTGAGAAACAAATTGAATATCAAAATGAGCACTCAGCAGAAGAATTGCAAAATTACTCAATCTGTGCAAGAGAAAAAATGTCCAGTCAACCATTCAAGAAGAGAGACGCACTATGTAAAGACAAGTTAATGATTATTCATTCCGATGTTGTAGGCCTTATAAACATCGAATCGAATGACGACATCCGATATTTCATCACGTTTATTGATAACACAGAGATGGTGTGATATTTATCTGTTGAAAAGAAGTGAAGTTCTTGAGGAATTTAAAACATTTAAAAGGAAGATGGAAAAACAATCTGTCTATATGATCAAACACCTTCAGTCTGACAATGGACGAGAATATATAAGTAAACAATGTAATTCCTGAAGGAAGAAGGCATTCAAAGAAGGCTGACTGTACCATATACACTTCAACAAAATAGTGTTGCAGAGCTAATGAATAGGACGCTGATGGATATGACTCGATGTATTTTCAAGCAGAATTTATCTTCTCTAAGTTTTTGGACTGAAGCAGTAAACACAGCCTGTTATATTAGAAATAGATGTCCCATCAGTACGTTGGATGGAGCCATCCCATATGAGAAGTGGTTTGGAATCACTGTTGATCTTACGAATCTCAGAAAATTAGGAACGAGAATATTTGTATTAGACAAAAGTCGTAAAAGGAATAAATGTGATTCTCGTTCACGAGAAGGAATTCTTTTCAGGTCTTGCAATTATGGAGGGATCCTACCTACGACATAATGATCTCAAGACGTGCAATTTATTTAATTCTATCTGCCGATTTAATGTAATTTTTATTTGCGACATATTGACATGATTTGGTTATTGGTCGCGTTAATTATAAACGTTGTCTATCTGCTTGAGTGCTTTTTTGTTTTTTCTTTTGTTAGCATTGAAGATGGCCAAAAAGGGCGAAATGTCCGCTTATTAAATAAACGTTTAAGAACAAATCATATACATCGTGTTCTTTTATTTGTTATTATATAATACATGCGCATAAAAAACCTGCGCTGGCTCTCATTGCTTTTGATTGTTTATATTTAATTTAAATTTTTAGAGTCATTTAATTTTATTATTATATTTACATGATTTACTATCTTTTTTAAGTCCTATTCTTTTTGTTAGAAACATTTTTTCAATAAATCTATATTTTTCAAGATTTTTAACCATTGCGGAATTTTTTGCCAGCATTGTATATTGGCTTACCGACCTAAAAAGACTGGGATTAAGACGACATGTTCAACTCGCTATAAGCTATGCTGATACTACTCTCTTCTTATAATTGCAAGCTTCTTTATATAAGAACATGCTCCTAATCTAACAGCAAATGTTTAACAGCGCTCATGTCCATAATAAACCTTTGGACGTATCTTATATCGTGTTTGCATCTGACACATGTATACATTTGTGTACGTATACATAATTTAAATGATAAATATAATAAGAGTTTTTCAATTATTTTGATGCAATAATATTATTACAATTAATTGTATTAGAATGAGAAATATGTATGTTATGCGCTCAAAACCAACTAAATTGTCTTATGGAGTAGATTCTATCTTGTTTCAAAAATATTCTATTTTAAAATATCTTTCCTTTCCGATTATAAGATAATTGTGTCATCTTTTAATAATAGATTATATTTATATATAATTTGCCGTAAGTATTTCTGTTTTTTTGAATATATATCTCTTTATATAATATAAATTTTTTTGCAAAAATCGCATTTATCTTAAATAAAATGAAAATTAATTCTATAGAAGTATCGCTGCTTCTTATTAAGCATTTCTCGTTTTTTACCAGCGTTTTATTACGTTTGCTACGAAAAAAATTATGTAATTTAATTTCATTTAAGATCCGTACGTAACGATACTTCTGCATCGTTTAACAATTCTTCAAGAAATGTGCGTTAAACAATTTTTTATTATATTATCACGTTCGATATCTGTAGACTATTAATGCATTTGATGTAATATATTATAATTTTATAATATAATTTTAATAATATAATTTAAAATAATTTTGATAATATATAATTTTATGTACATTTACAAATATTTAATAATTAATAATAATTAATAATTGATGATATCTCGACGTCTAATCACATAAAAACAGAAACGTTATTTTATAACAATATATTATTTATTAATTACTGATTAATATCTTATTTTATATATGATTTTCATTTGTATTTTAATAGATGATTTCTTTTATTTTTTATGAATTTTTCATGTCTTCTGGGATAGTTTTCAGATTAGAAAAGGCGAATAAACTCGTTGAGGCTGGGTTTTGTATCTCCGGCATTAATGATTGGGCAAGATCTATTCGCTTTAATTTTAGACTTATATTCTGGTGAGGTCGCATAAGTCGTGATTTGTTTGCAGTTTTCATTACACCTTCCGATATTGTATAGGATACGAATTTTTCCTTTGAAATCGTAATGAGACTCGCAGAAGTAGTCTAAAACAAAAGGGAAAAGAAAGATACAACATAAGTCAAATATCTATATAGTGGCAAAAGGCATTATTTGTTAAAAGTTAAAGTGTTTTTTTTAACTAAATCATTCAATTATGATACATTTCTAGAAATTTTATATTTTTAAAGTAAATTTTAGAATATTAAATAGTATTTTCTAAAAATTTGTAATAATAAATATAAAAAAAAATTAATGACAGTTATATCTTAGTCTGTTCGCTTTATATTGAATACAGTTACATTCTATAATTATTATTTAACAATCATCGTACCATATCCATGTAAAATTCTCCATCACCACGACTGTAATCCTCATGATTTCCGAAAAAATATATTGTTTTTTGTGGACATTTCTTTGGCTGTCGCGTTTTTTCTACCCGAAACCTTTCAACCATAAGATTCGCGAATTCGTCACTCGACAAAAATCCGATTTCGAAATTGTCATCTTTCTCAGCAGAATCGTCGTCCTCCTCAGAATCCGAATCATCGCGAGTGATTTTAACATCGACCTCACAGTGACCCATTGTCGAATTTTCCATTATAATAAACCTGTTGCGATGTTCCTGCACCTCAAACCCGATATTCAATTGACTTACTATAACCTTAATCATATCAAGCCTCCATCTGGGAATCGATCTGTAGACCACCAAATTCTCGATTCCTCTTGGATTAAACCTGATTTCAAAAGGTTCCTCACCCACAAATTTGTATCTTGTGGGCACAAAGTCTTTCGCGTTTGAACATCTACTGTCCTTCGGATCAGGACGTTTGATTCGCGAATTCTGAAAGTGACAATTGAGAGTATCGTATCCCTTGGGTCGGCATTTGAGCTCAGTGGCAATTATGGAGCAGAAATTATCGTTCTCGTGAACAATATTGGCTAGGGACATATTTACAAGAACGTCATAGGTGCATTCCGGACCGTACATCTTCCATTTGGACTGTTGATCGTTAACGGTGACATTTGCAGCTGATAAAAGATAATTAGCGAATGTAAGATCACGGTTGAGAAAAACAATTGCAATTATTAAGTAAATTTTGATGTGTAAATATTATTATTATTTATTATTATTCATAGATAATAATATTGAATATTGCAAGAATCAAAAAAGAAAGAATTAATTAATATTTTAAAATTTAAAAGATGATAGTGTGGTTTTAAATATTTAAAAATAATTTTCTAGAGATATATATGTGCACAGACACACACACACACACACACACACACACACACACACACACACACACACACACACACACACACACACACACACACACACACACACACGCACACACATACACACACACAGACACACACACACACACACACACACACACACACACACCTAAATCTACCAAGATTATGTAATTATGTAAATTATACGCATTGCAAATTATATGCTAATATTATACGAACAGAACGACGACAACCGCGCATGATCTACAATTTTAATTAATATCAATAGAAATGTAGGAAAAAAATAAATATTTTTTATCATGATATACTACAAAAATTTGAACAGAAATTCTAAGCATAAAAACAATAAATTTTAATATATCAACAGAATATATCAACTATAATATATCAACAGAAATTAAATCAAAATTGAAAATAACATGATATTACATATTACTATATCGATAAAATATTTTCAGAAATCAAGCTTATTTGTAAGTATAGGAATGTGCAGAAATATAAACGTACATTGCCATCTCAAAAGTAAACAATAAAAACACAGCACGATCTGTTGTCATAAAATAATGACAAAATGACAGCAATACCAAGAAATGTTATATAATATTACATCGAGTTATAATTCTTTCGTGTTTACTGTTATATGTATCTAGCTCATATTTAAGCTTTTGTTACGGGCAAATATAAAGACTGCAAAATGTGGTTAACAAAATGATAAATGTATGATATTTATTTCTATCAGCTTAATTTTTGATATAATTCCAATAGAAAATTCAGAATATTAAACTGATTATTAAAATTTAATAATTATTTAACTGTACTCTCTCTCTCTCTCTCTCTCTCTCTCTCTCTCTTTCTCTCTCTCTCTCTCTCTCTCTGATCACATATATCTTATATAAAATATAATTAGGATAAACATGTTACATTACATATTATAATAGATTTATAACGAGAAAATTATTAACTGGTTACTAAATTAATAATTGAAGACTTTAATAATAATATTGTAATAGTTGTAATATTTAATTTAATATTTAATAATAGTCCTGCTACATTTTTGTTGTAGTTTATTGTTTACAATTGATGGCATATTATGTTTGATTTTTGCTGTTTTCCTGCTGTTTCGGATATGATAGACCCTGTTCGATATTTGCATTTATTATCATATCGTAATAACAAGTAGTGTTCAATTTTTATTGCCTTTCTGCTTTCACACAGTGCCAGTAGCTCATGTTGATAGAAAATAAGTTATTTATAAAACGCAATGGATAAGAATTTGCTATACAGTTATGATTTATTAGATCTGTTGTTGTCCTGATTAGACCTGATGTTGTCATACTGCCAACATACTGGCATTTTATTATCTGGATGTATATATATATATATATATATATATATATATGTGTGTATATACAAAAAATATAAAATAATTGAAGATATTGAATAGAGTATAAGTGAAATGAGCACAAATAAAAATAACTCTTAAAATAAAAATATATATGTAAAAAAAGAAAGAGAAATAAATGAGTTACAAATTTAAAATATTATTTTGCCTCCATTGGAACAACAAAGCACAAATACATAGTAATTCAAGTTATAATGTTAAAATGAATGTTAAGGACATACCTAGAAAAAATGGTAGAATTGTCACCAACATGACCGATATCTTTTCTTTGACTGATGCTTCTGTCTACTGTCCGTCTTCTCTTTATATGAGATGGATAACTTGATTCATGACCCGTCTCCTTGAAAATAATTTCGCAGTCATCATTTCCGTCTAGATATCTACAGATTTTTCTACAGATACATCTTTCATGTTAGTTATACGATATAGCGTTGCCTTATACTTAAGACAATTCCATAATCATAATCGTTTCATAAGTGCCAGCAAGGTTTAGATGTAATTGATAAATTTACTGTTCGTCATACCTTTATTGGAGTTTATTAACAATTTGCTCAGATATTTTCCATACATTAAAAAATATTTAATTATAATCGAGCTAATAACATATCTTATCATAGATGAATAGGTAAATTTTAGGAGTTTATTATATATATTTTAAGAATTTTTCTTCTCTTGAATATTAAAATATTTTGTATAAATAAAATATAAAAGAAGAATATATTTAAGATAAATAGAATTGTTTTAATTATATTTTTTAAAAATTTTAATTTTTAATATATATGAATTATGTAGCAATAATTTTGAAATTGACGATAATTACTCCTTTGCCATAATGTGTATAAAATCAAAACTTTAATCTTCTCGTGAAGATTTCTTTTTTAACAATAATATTAATAATATTTTTGATATATGATTTGATTTAGGATTTAAAATATATATTAGATATCACGTTCTGTTTACGAAATGATATATTTGGAAATATACAAAATATATAATGGAAATATACAAAAGATATTAAAGAATATTATTATTTTTTTGGACAATTTTTGATCAAGAAATTATGCTATAAATAAAATCATAAATAAAATGATAATTATTTTAATCATAAATTATAAATATTTTTGAAAAATTAATAATGTACAATATTATAATAAAAAAAATTACATGGTCTGACTACAAAGTAATTGGATTGATTTTTTAATTTTTTGCGTGAATGTCAACATATATGGCACTATTTTGAAACTTTAAATTTCTTTCAATTTCAAAAATTTCATTATCATCAAATGTATATGTCATGAAATATATCGATTGAAAGGGACAATAAAAATTTTATATCACTATAAAAATATAATGAAGTAAACAATATATATCAAATACTATATAAAACTTGGAAAAAAACACGATGTATGAAATGTTGAAAGAGGAATTTTCTGGAATAATTATGTCCGAGAGAAAATAGGCTTATATAATTATATAAGATCATATATAATTATTATTATAAGATCATATATATAAGTATTATATGATCATATCAAACGATGTGGCAGCGTTATGACGCCAAGTACATAAAAAACAGGATCTGAGCATTGAGAATTACTATTCTTGACGCTACCAAGTAGCTTATCCGAAATTTCACGTCAAGCAAAAAATTTTCGATTAAGATATTTACTAAACTAAAGTCATAATAAAAAATCTAACGATACATTTATTATGTAATGTGAATATAAGCTTTCGATCGCAACCAGTTTGATTAAAATCGGTGTAGTCAATCCCGAGAAATGATGATCGCATATCAAAATTGTGACATTTTACGTTATTTTATTTTCTTCTCGGATTTTCTTCTCACGTCTCACGTACATATGCTCACACGCACACAAGCAAAACGAGTTTCTTCCTCAAGGAGCATTCACACCATGCATATACAATTATTGCTTCGATATGCAAAATGCTTTAAGAAATCATATATGTGCACGTGGGTGCATACATGTGATATGTATATATATATGTGTGTGTGTGTACGTATATGTGAGAGATTTATTTATTAAATAGTAACAATTTTCAAAACTACCCCTTCAGAGTGGAATTTAATATCTTAAAAATAAAGCTGTAAAAATACAGAACTTCTATTGTTAAATAAAATTAAAAAAGAAAAATAATTTATAGTAATAATTTTCAAAAACCATCCTTTATAAAAGCAAATTTCAAAAATCATCTCTTGAGGATGAAAAACAATATCTGGAAAATGCGTCGCAGAAATACTTACGCCGTTAGTTAAGATTTCTTAAAAAGAATATTTTTACCATATAATGATAATTTTTAAAAATCATCCCTTGGGATTGAAATCTAATATTTCAGAAACAGTGCATCACAGAAATATAAAACCTGTGCTGTTATTTATAGTTTGTAAAAGACTAATTTACTGTATAATAGCAATTTTTAAAAACTACTCCTTGGGGATGAAATTTAACATTTCGGAAACGATGCCACAAAAATATGAAGTACATAAAAAATATTCTACTTTGTATGCGACGGAACGTTTAATATTTATATATTTTTTTTGCAGAGAAGATATAAATTTTTACAAAAAGATGTAATATCTCTCTAAAAATAACCTTACAAAAGTAAAAAAATACATCAAGTATCTATCTTGTTGTACAAAATAAAAAAAGTCCTTAAAACTAATTTACAGTCATTTTCCCGCATGAAATCATTTTTTTTAAAGAAATAAAATCTCAAAAAATAATTTTCTTAAAAAATCACTGAAAAATAAAATATCAAAACTAAATATAAAATCAATATAATTACTATTAGTCAAATACTTAAGAGCAATTTGTAAATTTGATATAATATTTGTTATAAAATAATATATCAATCTTATATTGTAGAGATATTATACATAAATTCTCCCTAAGAAATTAAAACGCATTTCATTTTTATTTAGAGAAACTTGATTTTTAAAATCAACATTAAATGAGAATTAGAATAATGTGTATAATTAAAAAAAAATTTGCGTAAAATGCAAATTTTAAATCGCACAGTTTTTAAATCAAAATAAGTTATGAAAACTTGGCGTGCTCGAATTGTTTGCATTATAAGCAAATATATTCCCCCCAAAAATGTAAAATCTTAGACATTATGTAATTAAATGTTTAATCTGTATTTGACTACAATTTGCAAGTACTCCAAGTATTTATAACTTACTTCAATTTAAAAACTGTGGGATTTTAAATTTGTGTAAAACGTTTTTTTTAATTATACATATTATATAAAAAATGTTTTAGGAATTAAAAGAATCCTAATTCTCATTTAATGTTGATTTTAAAAATCAAGTTTCTCTAAAGAAAAATAAAATATATTTCTTAGGGAGAATTTATGTATAATATTTTTATAACGTAAGAGAGATTGATATTTTATGGCAAATATTATATCAAATTTACAAATTGCTCTTAAATAATTGGCTAATAATAATTGTTGATTTAATATTTAGTTTCAATATTTTATGTTTTAGTGTTTTCTTTAGAAAAATTATTTTTTAAGGTCTTATATAATAATATTCGAAATTTGGCGCAATATGTGATTTTATTTTTATATAATCACATATTCAGTTAGATCTGATTATATATGAGAATATATCTGGTCAAGTATGATTATTTAAGGATAAAATTATATCGCGTCAAACTTCGGATATTATATATATATATATATATATATGTATATATATATATATATATACATATTTACATATTTACATATTTACATATTTTTCATTATAGTTATCCTTTTCGAGATATTTTAGCGTTCCAGGACTTTTTGAAGACCTTGTATATAGTATATATATATATATATATATATATATATATATATATATATTATATATATATATATATATATATATATATATATATATGGTATATATATGAGGTAAGATAATCGAAAAATGAACGAAGCGTTAAACGCTTTGTTTACGCTTCGACGTTTCAATTTACGCTTCTTAGGAGCTTCATTTACGCTTCTATTACACTTCCTTAAATTCGGCTTACGTTCCGAATATTCATTTTCGCTAGGGATGTAAACGCACAGGCATTATTACATCATGTTCCAGCAGCAGATGGAGATCAAGATCTAGTTGATGATCGATGTGATCTTAGTAGAGACGAATTGTGTAGACAATTGTTTCAAAGACGACTCGAATAAGAATATATCGGGACAAATAAATAAAAGAATTTTTTTTAGAAATACATCAACAATTTATTTTATTGACACATATGCCTATTTCTTGCATACAAATAGAAAAATACAATAAATGCATAATGTAAACGTACAATATTTGAATATCATATTTTGTCGATAATTAGCAAAAATGAAACAATTTTAATTTTAATCGCCAGTTGATTTTTATGCTCAAATAAATAAATAATGTTGTTTTATTATGTAAAAAAGAATTTCAACAAAGCAGATAAATGTAGCTTTGCACTTTTGCAAATCTTAATACAGTCTTTTCGTGCTATTTATCAAAATAACAGAAATTAATGAAAATTTGATAAACTAAATAATAAATTATATAAATAGAAAAGAAATCAATGAAAATGTGATAAACTAAATAAAGAAAAAAAATCAATGAATATTTGACACAGAATAAATTAAAGAATAAACTAAGGGATAAACTTAAAATTATTTAAACTGTAAATAATTAATTTAAAAAATAATTAACTTTAAATTAATAAACTTAAAAAATTTTAAACAAAATTAACAATCATAAACTTTATATACTATGTAACTTGTATATTTATTATGTGTATATATATAGCTTTATATGGATCTTCATCAGTTTTATTATATTTTATCTTCTTCATATGATAATTCTTTTTGTATTGAGTATATTTTTTTATTTTCTATTCTCTCTAGTATTTGAAGTTGTTTTTGCTAAATGCTATTTCGCTCTTTTTGCAATTGTAATTGCTCTATTTGCAACTCATTACATTTTTTAAGCTCTGTCAGAAATTTTGTGCGTATTTCTTGTTTGACATCACTTTCTCTTTGTAGCGCAATACAGATGGATTCCTTAACTGATTGTAAAGTTCGCGTCAATTTGCCATCTCTTTTGCTTTTGCATTTATTAAAGATGAGCAGTTGCTATCTACTAATTTGGACGATTTATTGATCTACTATTGATTCAGATTCGCTATTAGCTGCAGATAATATTGAAAGTGATGAGGTTTGTGCAATAGAAGATTGCTCTTCATTTTATTCCTGTAATAGAAAACTTTAAATCACTTATCTGAAGAAATATAGGAATTATAAAAAATATATATCTTTAAAAACATATAAGTAAAAAATCAATAAAAAACATATCTTAAAAAAATAATGATAACTTACTCAAACAAATTTAGATCAATTTTTTACAAAATCTCTTCCTGAGAAACAATTTCATTGGGACCTACAAAAAGTGGCACTCCGCTTTTTCCAAATATCTTTATCATTTCACTGCAAGGATAAATATACATTCTATTACTCATTAAATATTGAATATAATTAATATTAGAAATTTAGAATTAATAATTTAGAATATTTTGTGAAAATAATCAAATAAAAATAAATAAATTGATAAAATAAATAAATAAATAAATAAATAAATAAATAAATAAATAAATAAATTGATTCAACTGTTAGTTATAAGTATTTTAAACATATTTACGGAACAGAGAAGATCAACTAAAAAACTTACTCTTCATATGGAAAAAGTTTTACGCCTTTTCCAAAACTGTTTTTCCCCATGGTTCGCTTAATATAATTATCCCATTTCTTCTTCAACAATTTAAATTTATTTTTCATGTGATTTTTGGTAACATTTACTTAACCTTTTTTTGAAAAGATTCTGCTAACGCTTAAAACATGACTTCTTTATTTTGATATTTCTTTGTTTGCAGCTTTTTCTCATGTAATTCATACTCTGTGAAAAACAACATTATAGTTCTATGATCTCAAATAAAATGACCATCATTATTGAGAGCAGAAGTGTTCTCTTTTTCATTATCGGAAGAATCTACTAATCGAAGAATTCAATGAAGATATAATTGTAGATGCGTTTTGCATAGAGTTTGTTACAGGAACTTGAACAGAAGGACTTCCATGGATTATAGCCTGAGCCTAAGACTGAATTTTAAGGCCTGTTTTATTTAATAAAGAATCCAAAGGCATAGTTGTAGTTAAAAACTGTGTTGAGTTCTGTTGTGAGAGTTACAACAGAAGTACATGCAAAAGTCTGGGGCTTGATTAACTTAAATGACATCATTTTTGACAATATTTACACATTTTTTAGAATCACAGAATCACTTAATTTAGAATCTTGTTACTGAAGAACTTGTGAGATGTGCCATCATGGAGAATAGAGTATGGACTCACATGGACTGCAGCCATCCATCAATTCATATTTTATATATTATGCATGCGCGCATATTTGCTCCAACTTCGAAGATGAGGCACATGGAGCATGCTCCTAATTGCTCCTTGGAGTATGTTTCATCGCGACGCGAACACCTAGTCGCCATATTGGTTCCGGTGGCGCGAACGTATTGGAGCACATTGTGAGTAGGAGTATGTTGGGGCAGTATGCTCTAGGCGTGCCAGCACTGTCAGCGGCGAACATCATATGGCAACGAAAAGTTGGGTTGTATCTACTCTGACTCTTGTCTTTTTATTGCAATATATTATAGTGTTTCTACAGGTGTTTCTTAATAAGTGCGAACAATTTTAGAAAATGATTCTTTGTCGAAAATTAAGAGGAGTTTTTCATATAAACATATACTTCTACATCCCTTTCTGTGGTGTTACACTCCTCCAAAAATTAAGTTTTTACTTTTTTCTCAAATTTGAAAAATATTAAAGAAATGAAATTAGGTGAATATTTTATACTAGTAAAAAGGTTATTTATTAATATTTTTTTCCTCTTGTATTGCTATAAGGGGATGAAACTAGCTCTCCCTATTCAATTTTTTATTAGAACTTTATTTTAATGTTTATATGAAAAACCCTGCTTAATTTTCAACAATCATCTCTTAAAATTTTTCGCATTTATTACGAAACACTCTATATATACAGGGTATACAAAATGTGTCGAAATCTCTTGATATTTCGGGAAATATACATTTTTTATATTAAATATACATTTTTTTTGTAAAAAATGTTCCAAAAGTTATAAGCTTTTAAATGCATTACATTAATAATATTAGTATGAGTTTGAATAGCGTAGTCAAAATCGCGTAAAATGTAATCACCTAAAAATTTGTAAATAAAAATCATCATTTTTCATTACACAATCTTGTAGCTTACTTCGAGAGTTCGAAATACTATAATAAAGTATTTTTTTATTCAGTACATGAAGGTTATACGGTTGGATATGTTGTGTTTATCCATATACATAACATAAAAGAAATGTAAATCTAGGTGATTTTAAATATTTTTTATAAAAATGCGTATTTTCCCAAATATTAAGAAGTTTCGACATTTTTTATACACATTATATATATGTATATATATATATATATATATATATGCGTGATGTGTGTGTGTGTGTGTGTGTGTGTGTGTGTGTGTGTGTGTGTGTGTGTGTGTGTGTGTGTGTGTGTGTGTGTGTGTGTGTATACAGGAAGACAAAATAATATAAACATCTAAAAAATACACTATATTTGTTTATTAATAAAATATTAGGCCACCATTTGTCTTTTATATAGTTTCAATTTCGCTTAAAATAGAATCATATAATTTTTAAATAACTTTTAGTGGAATATTGTCCTATTCTTCTATTAAATAATGCAATTTTTCAAGATGTGTAAGTACTTTTTTAGATATTTATATTATTTTTTCTACCTCCTGCATACATATATATATATACATATATATACAAGAGGTAGACAAAATAATATGAACATATATAAAATAGCATTTAGAATATATAAATGTGTAATTTATTATATATAATCTTTATTTCTCATAAAATCAATCGTATTATAATATTATACGATTATAATATTATACAAATAAGGTTATGTTATCACTGTACACTCTAGTATATTAAAATACACTTTCGTAACAACACTTTTCTCTTATTATTTATAATTAAGATTATAACAATTTTATAATTTAATTTAATTTATAATTATTGTGGATATTATTCACAGGCACAAGATAATTTTTGCAATTTGTTAAACACGAAAATGCATTGCTACAACCTCAATATAACTTTAATTTACACGTTAAATAGAGATAGATAAATCAAATTAAGATAAGTCACACTACGAATGAAAGAATTTCTTATCTTCTTGTTTCACACGCGTCATCCATGTATATCGTATATTTGTAAATAATACAATTGTTTTTCATATGCTAATTATCTTCCTCGGACGAGTTGTCTATTAACCATCTGCCTATGAAAATACTAACAGATTCTGCTTCTTTCACAGCTGGCGGCTCGCTTTCCGCGGGTTGGATCGATTCGAGCCTGAGCCGTACATTCTCGTAAAGAGTTGTTACCACCTCCTCGGTTATTTTGCTCGTTCTAATTATATTTGATGTACCGGATATGAATTCTGTCGATGTTATGATGATATGTCCATCCGACAAGCTCTATGACAGAAACAGAGAAATGTATATTTTTTATTGTCGTAGGGATAATTGTAACATTATAATTAATTATTATTTTCTTTTGTACGTTAATTAAATTTCAAATTCAAATATTCAAATTTATAGTATGTATATTTATATCTTTTGTATGTTAATTAAATTTAAAATATTATAATTTATAGTGAAACTAATAATAATTAAATATTGAAATATAAAAACTATTTTGCACTATATTTTATTTCTTATAAAGTTTCTTTATAAAGTTTTAATATCTTATAAACAAATTAATTTGTAAACATTAAAAATTGTTAATGTATGTACATAATTTGTTATGTCGATCATCTTAGAATAGATTATTGTATAGTTTTGTATATTTTTATGTATGTATATATACTATAATTATGTATAAGCAAGGAAAGAAAAATATAAAAAAAATACGAAAAATATCAAAAAGTACAAAGTCGATCCTTACTACATCAGATATAATGTCGCTCTCTTCTCGGAAACTGTCGGCGCTGCCAAAAAAATACGGCACCTTATGCGCGCACATGTATAGATTCCTGATCTTTCGTATCTGCACCAGCTTTCCATCCTTCAATCCAAAGGTCGGTCTAAGCGCGTAAGCTGGTTTCGCATACAACGAACGATCCACGAGCTTTTTGTCGATCTTGAAAGTCGTATAACATTCACCCTGAGTAAAGTTCTCCATCGCATCGAAAGACACGTCATTGCCGATATCATCTAGAGTGGCACCCACGCTTAACTGACCCACGATCATTCTGACCATGTCGAGTTCGCGCGGCTGAATGTTCTCGTTCACTATGAGATCGTCTAGTCCTCGTTTGTTGAACTTGATTTCAAATTGATCCTCGTTGATCTCATAAGCCGGCTGTCGATTCACTTGTCCAGTTGGTGTCGCCGGTTCCGATGGATCTAGACTATCAGCAGCGAAACTGTTCGCCTTCGAGTCCTCAAAATGACAGCTTAACGAATGGTTATTTTGCAATGGCTGGCAGATCAATTTCGACTCCAAATTTAACCGTACACTACCATAAACGCCTTCTTCTGGGATCGCGGTGCAGTTCACCTGAACCTGAAACGTGTACTCCGGTCCATGCGACCACGTTTCATCGACAGTGAGATGCGCGGCTGAGGGAAAAAAAAGAAGTATCATCGTATCATTGCGCGCGTGGGGCGATGAGTTTACTTATGACCGAGTCGCCCGCTCGCGAGAATGACCAGTCTGAATGGCCGGCCATTTAGCAGCTTGAATGGAGCTTGATTAAAGCGACAAGTATGACGTCAATGCGCACGATTAAATATTTCTATTTATCTCTTTCAGCTTAAGGGCGGTTCTCTCACGGTTTCCGGTAAGTGTTTGCATTACGTAATCAAGTTCGATTTCGCAAATCCGACTTGTCGTTTTTCGGTATTGATCCTAATACTTACGAAAGATATGTTAATTCAAAACAAACTGAGAATCGATCGCAAGAATATCGGGAAGCGGCGAATGATTCTGATTTAAATCGGCTCCGAGTCGTCTACGCGATCTTGGCGACGACAATTCAAAATTCTCACCTAAGAAGAACGGTATCACTACCACGTTCATCGTGACACCGTGCAACGTTGATCCACTTTAATGGAGTTACTGATGTTCGAGCTGCTCTTATACGAATGACTAAACTGCACTACTGACCTCTTCTTACGATTAACGAGCTCCAATTTATTCAAAGCTATTCTCCGTTTGTCACGGGAAAATAAAACATTTATTAAATAAAGAATATAATATATTTAAAAATAAGTAACTATTAAATAATAAGAAAGACGAAACTCAAATTTGATTTTTAATATGGATAATTAAATATACACATTGTATTGAAATAAACTTTATTCTCAAGTGTACATATACAGGGTGTTGCAGACCACCCGTATCAATCGAATATCTCAAAAACTGAGCGCGGCAGACAAAAATATTTCAGACAAAAGTTGTAAGATTTCAAATAATACATTAAACGGCGATATCAGTTTGACTTTGAATAGTACCGTTAAGGTCACATAAAAAATACTTTGAAGTTTTTTAATGAAAACCCTCAATTTTTTATTGCATATTCTTATAGCATATTCTTTATCTCAAGAGTTGTTTTCTTGCTTATCTCAAAGTTGTTTTTGAGAAAAAATATGTAATTTGCAATTAAGAATTACATATTTTTTCTCAAAAACAACTATGTGTTTTCTTTACATCAATCGATTTTTTTCATTATTTTGTACAAAAAAGTATTGAGGTAAGATAATCGAAAAATAAATGTTGCTAAATATTTTATGGTTTACACAAAATTAAGAAGTGATTTCGAGTTTCATAACTCGAAAAGTACTTAAGAGAAAAATATTTTATTATAGTGTTTTGGGTATCTGCGATACCCTGTATATACATGGTTTTTCGGTAAAGTACAATCTCTTATGAACATGTAGAAAGGAAAAAAATAACTCTATAAGTTTTATAAAATTTTTTTTACAATACATTTTTTTATTATCTCTCATTATTTTATTATCATAATCGTTTAATTTTTATCGATTAAATGTGTTTTTCTCGAAAATAGTTTTGACGAAATGGAACAAAAATACCCTTTTTTTAAAAAAAATGTAGAGAAAAATCTAAAAACATATTTAAAATAACTTATAAAAGAAATGATCGATTGACTCCAAAATTATATAAGTTAAAAAGATTATAGGTAGTTAGCTTCTGATTTTCCGACATTGTATTAAAAATCACGCTTATTTTGAAGATCTTTCCTTAACATAAAAATAATTATCATATATTATTAAAATAGAGTGATATAAAGTCTATAGAGTGATATAAAAGTTATTTAAGAAAAATGTTTCTCAAATTTTAATTTTAACAAATTTCTTGATATATGTTGTTAATTAGACATTTAAAGACGGGAATTTATAAAGTTATTTTTATTCTATATGTTCATAGGAGATTGCTCATTATTTACGGAAACACTTTGTGTATATATAATACAGGGAGTCCCAGATCACTTGTACACCCCTTTTAAAATAAAAATTAATGATTTTTATTAAAAATCGCGAACAATTTTTGAATAAATCGGGTCCGCTCTATCAAATGGTGATATTTTCAACTTTTGATTCTGATCGGAAATACGCCATCCGAATCGGAAGTTGAATTTTTTTGAGAGAAACATGGTACTTTTTATTACAGATTCGAATTGTACGTAAAAAAATAAGCAACTTTTGTATCAAACGTTTTCTCTGAAAGTGCTTCTATCAATCTTAACATTTGAAGTCATTATTTTCATTATTTCATGACAGTTACTTTTAAAGTCATTTTTAAGATTGACAGAGGCACTTTCAGGAAAAATGTTTGATACAAAAATTTCTTATTTTTTTACGTACAATTCTAATCTGTAATAAAAAATACCATATTCCCCTAAAAAAATTCAACTTCCGATCCATATAACGTATTTCCGGTCGGAATCAAAAGTTGAAAATATCACCATTTGATAAAGTGTACCCGATTTACTTAAAAATTGTTCGCGATTTTTGATAAAAGCATTTATTTTTATTTTAAAAGGGGTGTAGGAGAAAGGTGAGTAGCCCCGGACACTTAAATAAAACGCATAAAATAATATATAATCAACAAATTTTAATTAAATTACTCTTTTGTAAAATAAACTTTGAACTTTTTTGATTTTTTATTAACAAAGAATAGAACATTTTTCTTAAACTATCTTAGAAAAAAAAATCAATAACTTATTACTGCTATTTTTGAGCAGTCAAAAAATGGCAGGTAGCCCCGGACATATATTTCAACAATTATTTATTCGTTTTTTGTTCTTACAAACGTCACAATGAAAATATATATTTGAAGAATCAATGTCTACACATTCTTCATGTGCCCATTCTTTGCATTTATTATTGGATCTACTCCTCTTCGAAAGTTTCTCCGCAAGCAATGCATTGAGTATCTTGATGTTCATTTTGATGAAAAAGATTTTAATTGTTTTGTTTTATTTTGCATTGTTTAATAATACCTTTAGCATCTTTAGTACCTTTAGTATCTTTACTTTTTGCAACAAGTTCATCTATGTATGAAGACGATGTTAAAATTTCACTTTTCTGTGTTCTTCGTGAACGAGATGTAATGTGATGAGAATGAGATGTAATATATTCATATTTAGTATTGTAATATATTCATATTTAGTACATTAAAATAGTATAAACTGATAATTACAACAATAAAATGTATTATTTTTATAATTTAAAGTTAATAAATATGTTCGGATAAATATGTTAATAAATATGTTATCTGCTATATTAATGTCCGAGGATATCCGATTAACTTGATCTAATATATTTATTAATTAATTTGTGTAATGTAAAAAGAATTAATTAAATATATAAGAATTTTAAATTATATTTGTTAATATTAAAATCAATCAGACATGTAACAGCACTTACTTTTAATGAACAATAAGCATCGGCAAAATTTGATGGGCCTCGTAATATCACTCTTAACGGGAATAAAACTGATTATAACATCTGATCCGCTTGGCATACATATTATTACTGATTTGTAATTGTTCATGTACTGAGACAGACATGTTTTAACGTGTCGTTTGTTTTTTTAAGCAGTTTAGTATTAGAGATATTAAAATGTTCGAAGTTACCTGCTGTCCGGAACTACCCGCCTTTTCTCTATGGATGATCCGGGATACCCTGTATATATAATATATAATATATTACACACACACACACACACACACACACACACACACACACACACACACACACACACACACACACACACACACACCGCGCGCGAGCGTGTGTACAATATATACATTAAATGTGTGTACAATATATACATTAAATATATAAAAATGTATCATTCGATAAAATTTTTATTTGTATTATTCAGAATTAATTTAAAGAAAAAGAATATATATACAGGATGTTCCATTTTAACTTTCACGCTCGAATATTTCGAAACCATGGCAGTTTCGGTGAAAATGTTTTACATAAAAACTGTAAGGGGTTCCTCTTATTATTTAAACATTTTTTTATTAAGTACTTTTTGAGTTATGAGGCTTGAAATAATTTCTTAATTTTACATAAACCATAAAATATCTAATAAAATATTCGATTATCTTACCTTAATACTTTTATGTAAAAATAATGAGAGTAATCAATTGGTGCAAAGAAAACATACAGTTGTTTTTTTAAAAAAATATGTAATTCTTAATTGTAAATTACATATTTTTTCTTAAAAACAACTATGTTTTTTCTTTACAACAATTGATTCCTTTCATTATTTTATAAAAGTATTAAGGTATGATAATCAAAAATGAATATTTTACTAGATATTTTATGGTTTATGTAAAATTAAGAAATTATTTCAAGCCTCATAATTCGAAAAGTACTCAATAAAGAAATACTGTGTTATAGTATTTTGGAAAACTCTCGAGATAAGTTACAAGAATAAATAATAAAAAATAGGGGTTCTGATAAAAAAAAATTGAAATTGACCTTCACGTGACTTTCAAATGATTGTATGATTACCGGGCATCCTATAATATTATTAATAACATAGATAATAATCGTATCACTTATAGTGTGTAGGTAGAGCGAGTTTAACTGAGTAAAATATCCTTTATCATTATCCGATTTTCATAATAATTAATAAGAAATTAATTGAGAAAAATCGATTAATTTGTGATGATATTAGCATGCGAAAAGAGCCTGCTGTCATAGTTACTAGTAAGACTCGAGAATCCAGCATAATTGTATGTAATTGTTATCATTGGAAAAACGTTCCACCCAACGCTTCATTATGTGCCTAGGAACCAATAAGTTATCTCTTTTCATTATATTATTCGCGTGAATTGATTAATCTTTATTAATCAATTTCTTATTAATTATTGCGAAAAACGTAAAACGATACAGAATTTTTCTATTCAATTTAATTTGTCCTATTTGCATACAAGAGATGACACGTTTATTACTGAATAGCCTATATACTATATCACTGCTAATCTCGATCGAGATTGTTCAATTAATACAAACAAAAGAATACATAAATTGCAAAATATCAATTTTAATTATAATCTGCATCACGTGTCCCAATTTTTAGAAAAATATTTTAAGTTAAGATAGTACTTATAATGTGATTCCGAATCGTCGTTTATTATTTTTAGTAGAAGCAATATATTATTAATTCAAGTCTTCTATATTTTGAGATCAGCATTATTTAGTTTAGTGCTAAATTTTGCAAGAATTAAATGTGTTAAAATGATTATAAATTTATTTGTAATATATACTTTTTCTATTTTATAAACCGTATTATTATTTTAATCAATTTTCTTATATGTACATTGAAAAAAAAGTTTGATTGCATTAATTAGAATTCTGGTAGAGTCAACCAGCACGTTTATTGAAAAATAGACGAACCAGAATTCTTGTAAGAATTCCAAAACCAGATGAATCTGATTAATTTCTTCCTATTAAATTTACCAAATTTTCTGATTAATGATACTAAATTCGCCAGCACCAAGTCGTCTAAAATTTTTTCCATCTAATCTCAAAAGTCTGTTTAATATTCTGAATTCCAATAAAATTATTGGATAAATTCAATCCAGATTATTGAATAAATTATTTTAAATTCAGTTTGTTAGAAATTAAACTGATAAACAGTGAAGAGAATGTAGTTCAAACACACAATCAGAGAACTAGCATCCTCTTTCTAGTACTACTGTTCATAAGAAAAAAAATATACTTTGGATTTAATGTTAATATTTAATTCTTTCTATACATATTTTATGACAAATATTGAATACGAGTTAAGAGTGATTCGTCGCCTAGCGGCAAGCAAAGAAATTAATGTACCAAGAAATTTTATAAATCCAACCAGAAAATACTAATTAAATCTTTATAGTAAAATCTATTAAACGTTCTAATTATAAAAAGTCGAGTTTTCATGATAACTAGAAATTTTTGTTTGATTTAATCACAATGCCTTCAATCATATACGTTTTGTTGGTAAAAATCAAATGATTTTTCTCAATGTATCAATATTATTAATGAACATTAATATATAGATCTTATCCATATATATTATCTTTTTAATATAAAATAATTATGTAGCAAACTATTTAAATAGTTAATATACTGCGATAATCTTTAACAATATTAACATTACAAACAATATTAACAATATTAATATTACGTATTGATACAATCATTTTTTCTTTCTCATCCAAGATTTTATTTAAAAAAATCTATAACTGGTATTTATAAAAGATTATATAATTATGTAGACGTTAATCTTATAAGATATAAGGATTAATTTCATATACGATTTCGTTTTCAACAAGAACATTTAAAATATCACAAGAAGACATATAGAGAAGAAAGATCGCATATGTATTATGATTTCCGCGTATTAGATTTTAATGTGTTATCTACAAATTTTTTCTTTGGCGATCGATAATAAACAATAATAAATCTTAATCGAATGAACCTAACTAACCTAAGACAAGCAGCCGATTATCCCTATCATTGCTGTCAGTGGAATTCTGATTTTAAAACCGGAGCCCTACTTTTACATCGCGCGTGGCATTAAATACGCAGCATTGTTTAAATATATATCGTATTATTTGTATACTTCTAACGATTGACAGGACAACGAAAAAAACGAATGGAATAATAACATCCTGTTAGCCACTTCTTCTATTATCCTATTAAATAGTTCAGTATTATTATGTTAGAGAGAATTAAAGAGAGAGTTAAATTGTTAAATCGAAATATTATTTGCGGTATATTGACAAAAAATATAAAAAATAACATAATTATTTATGTTAATAATATATATATAATGTAAGATAATAATAATAATAACATAAATTCTCTTATTGTTTCTATTTAAAAAACTTACCAAAAAAAGAACAAAAAATTGTTTTCAAAAATCTCTTTTCCTTTCTTCACTAATTTAAGATAAAAATATGTTTATACAGAGAGAAATTCTAATTGTAAAATATTAATATTTTTGATTCTAAAAAGTTTTTATTGGTCAATCATCGGATGGTCGTATCAAATTTAAAACAAAAATAAAATGTAGATATATAAAACAAGATAAAAGACAATAAAATAAAAAACCTAACCTAACATTTATATACGAGTGTATCACATATTTTTTTTAAATTTAACATTCTACACAAAATAATTCAGAAAATTTATAAGATTTTAAAAGGGAAAAAAAAATAATCTTAAATTTTCCGTTATTTTCCAAGATTATATGAAAGTCGATCTAGCTTTTTTAAATGAAACACTCTAATTTTTTTATAAATCAATTCCTCGCAATATTAGGCGTAAAGTTATAAGAATAAGATGGCTAAAAATTGAATACTTTATGAGATATTTTGTTTTAACTCGATTTAATTTTACAAATTTGTGAAATATCTCATAAAATATTTATTTCCCAATTATTATTCATCAATATTTTATATACAAAACATTAATTATATTAGCAAAAATAAATAAAAAGAATCAATTGCAGAGTTTTGCATGTAAAACTTAACAATTTTTTATAGTTTAAGAGGAAAAAAGAATGTAGAGAGCAAAGAATATAGAGGAAAAAGGAATTTATTTTTACGAGTTAAATTAATGATGTAATATCGGTACTAATTTTTGAAACTTCTGCAGTTTTGTGCATGACATAGATCAGAAGAATATGAACAAATCAAGTACACTCCAAAGTCATAGCTTGCTCATTTTCGATTCTTTTGAATGATTCTTTTATGAGTTTTCTTTGAGTTTTGCACGTAATGTATTCTTCAATTGATGTAAAGAAAATACATAGTTGTTTTTTTTAAATATGTAGTTGCTTGTTACAAATTTATATTTCTTTTTTTAAATAAATGTATATATGCACACACACGCGCGCACACGCCGTGCATGCACGTACGCACGCACACGTACATGCATGCATGCACATGTGCGTGCGTGCATGTGGATGTATAAATCAATAAAAATTACCATCTCTAATAAATTATGAGATATATATTTTATAAAAAATAATAAAAAATATTTAGTTTCAAGAAGAATATATCTGTGATCAGCATTATTTCATTGCAGATGAAAGCATTTCTTAAAATTTTATAAATGATCCATATTCTTATTTATATAAATTGAATTTTCTTATTATTAAAAATTAAAAATCAATAATTTACATATAATTTATAATTTGTTTATATTGTGATGAAAAAATGTAATATTTGTAATACTATATCGAAATAAATATAATATCTATGTTATTTTGTATATAAAATGTAATATAATGTGAATATAAAATGTGTGTGTTACATCTGTAATATTTTACAAAAATTATTTATTTCCTAATAGTTTAATATTTTTACATTAAATAATAAATTAAATTAATTTATATAAAAAAAATACTCAATTGCATTTAAGGTAAATATATGTGTTGCACGTATGTGCATGTACACATATATATACATACACATATATTTAATACTATTAATAATTTATATATTATATATTATATTATTTTACATATATTTATATAGTTTATTATATATTATATAACAATTATATATTATATAACAATTTATTTTAATTATAATATATTACAATAGAATATATATGTATAAATTATTATTATCATATAAATTTTATAAAATATGCATGTGTCTATTTCATATAAAAATTAAAATAGCATCTAAATAAAATTGATTTATATACATATATACACATATATATATATATATATATATATATATGAGAAGTTATACAAATTTAGCATTACACTTATATAATTACAATACATACACACACACACACACACACACACACACACACACACACACACAATATTTATAAAAAATAAGACATGTTATAAAAATGTGTGTAAATATAATATATTAAAGATTTTTCTCTAAAATAGATTATACATAGCAATATATGGCATCGTAAGACTCCACGTAGATCATATCACAATTGAATATAAAATACCTGAATGAGACCGATACAAAGGAGTGCGTTTATTGACCCAAGGTCATTGTAATGATTTTATAAGCGGCAAAGTGCGCTTGACACACACGATAGTTTAGAAAGGAAAACGATCATAATATAACACAATTCTGCTCGTATACATTTTTTTGAAAGTTATTAGATTATGAATATATCTGATAAATTAACGAGTAGAGAAATAATCCATACGGAAAAATTTATCTAATAGATATCTAATAAATGTCTATATGAGGTCCATATCCTCTATAGATAATTAGTAAATATATATATAACATCCACATATCCACTAAATAGCTACCAGAAATATCCATTAGATCAGTGCTGAGATTTAATTGCAACTTTCGATCAGATTTTTTAGCTTACGCCTACTGCTCTTCTTTTACCGCTCGCGTCTTAGCAATCGCGCCGGACGCTCGTAACTAAGGAGCGCTCAGGAATGTGCGTGTCATAAATGTAATGTGGCAATCTATCAGTTCTCTTTATTATTTATTAATACTAAAAGTAATTATTCTATTATTAATTACGTATATGTTCTGTAACAATTTAAAATATTTGTGTTTTGAAACGTAATTACAATAAAGAGAACTTAGATAGATAGAGTGCCAAATTACATTTGTGACGCGCACGTTCCTGAGCGCTCATTAGTTACGAATGGCGCGAGCGGTAAGAGGGGGAACAGCAGGCATAAGCTAAGAAATCTGGCCGAAAGTTGCAATCCTAGCACTGCACTAGATGTACACATATTATCCATATATTTACATTCACACAAAAAAAATACAGGCCACTAAATTGTAACACAATTTTTTAACATCTTTCAATAACAATAAATCATCGAAAAATCGTATTAAAATAAAATAAACTCAAATTAAAGCCTGAACATTTCTTTTAAAACGTAAAAACACAAATTTAAGTTCAAAAAATATTTTACAAAAAATATTTTAAAATAACGGACATTGAAGACAGACTTTGAGAAACAAATTTTTTTTTAACTGGTAAAAATTTTATAAAAAATTTTGTTTCCTGATATAAAAATGTATGGGTTTTTAAAAAGGCATTTATTTTCTAATAAATTCATATTTTAATCAATTTTTCCAGGATCTTTTTTGGTAAAATTATATCGTTTTAAAGAAAGATTTGAATCTGACCGTTTATCTCTATGAAGCGTCTTGGATCGAGTTACACTTTAATTTCTTTTTTGAAAATATTTTCCATGATAATTTTGTTTCTGAATTGCAAATTTTACAAGGAAAGTTTCATTTTGTAACATTTTCTTCAAAATAATGTAACTTTATCAAAAAAGATAGAAAATTTATTAAAATATGGATTTGTTAAGAAATAAATTAGCTTAAAAACAGTTTTGCACTAGGGAGTGGATTTTTCTGAGCAATGCAGCAGAAAATCTATTAGCTGATGATATTTATTTGACTTTAGAATAACATTGAAAAGCGCAGTCGAGGTACCATAAAAATATTAAGAAAAAATATGTAATTTGCAATTAACAATTCCTAATATTTCCTAAATATTTTTTCTTAAAAATAACTATTTATTTTCTTTACACCAATTGATTCCTCTCATTATTTTGTACATAAAAGCATTAAAATAAGATAACCGAAAAATGAATATTTTACTATATATTTTATGTAAAATTAAGAAATGATTTCAATCCTCATAAAGTACTCAATGAAGAAATACTTTATTATAGTATTTTGGAAAGTTCTTGAGATAAGCTATAAGAATAGGTAATAAAAAATAGGAGGTTCCATTTTAAAAAAATGGAGATGACCTTGAAATCTCTGAAGCACCTCCACTTACAAAAAAATTATTAGGAGCATGTTACGGCCCTCTTGGTACCGTACAACTTGGTAACGTACAAAATTTTTGTATCTCTAAAAATAACGGAGATATTTCAGGTGGACAGAGTTATTGGTCCACCCTGTGTGTATATACAGAGTGATGAAAAACTAAGTGCCATAAATTTGTATGATGAAAGAAGGGACGAATACAAGCATTTTAAGTATAGGAACCATGGGTCGACGACGTTTCATTACGGCGTAACGGGCGTTTAATTGAATCGTCACAACGTATGCAAGCAACGTAGTTGATTTGTTTTCCTCTCGTTTACCATTTATTTGTTTATCTCTCAAGGTGTTTGCAAGATTTTTCTGTCCCTCAAGTTATCAGTGATCACGGTGTCAGTCGAGCTGTGCTACTGACAGTGAGAAACGAGTAGCTGGAGTTTGTTTTCTTTAAAATATTAATTCTTTGTTTTCTTTGAATGATTAATCATGAACCGCAACAATGAGTACACTTGGGAGGAACTCGCAGATATGCACGGGAGCGTCCGAAATGGCCACGGGTAAATTTGACCACGTTCGAAACGGCCACGTTCGTAATGGCCACGCGTTCGAAACGGCCACGTTCGAAACGGCCACACGCACACACAACACACACACACACACACACACACATAGGTTTGTAGCTTTTCACATGAAGCGAGGTGGATGGAGTGGGTGCGGGAGGGGGGGCCGAAGGCCTCCCTTGCACCCCCCCGTGTGTGTGTGTGTGTGTGTGGCCGTTTCGAACGTGGCCATTCCAAATGTGACCATTACGAACGCGTGGCCGTTTCGAACGTGGCCATTTCGAACATGGTCAAATTTACCCGTAGCTATTTCGAACGTGATCAAATTATATCCACTCGATATGCACCTTGCGTTCGGCGCTGCCAGAGGCAACTCTGCACTCGCTCGGAGGATGTATCAAGAAAGATACCCAAACAGAAGACTGTCGAACCGGAGGACTTTTGTTAACATTGACCAACGTCTAAGGGAAACAGGATCATTGCAATCGAGGATGTACGACACAGGGAGGAATAGGTCAGTACGTACTCCACAGTTTAAGGAAGAGGTATTAGAGCGATTTGAAGATGATCCGTCCACAAGTACCAAAATTGTTGCACACGGACTCCGCGTTAATAGCCGTCTCATTTGAAATATTGTTCATGACAATGCGCTTCATCTGTTTCGGCAAAAGGTGCAAGCTCTTGGTCCCAATGATTTTCCTGCTCGCCTTGCCTTTGTTAATTGGTTTTTGCAACAAAGAGCTCTCTAACCTGAATTTCCAACTCTTGTTTTGTTTACCGATGAAGCAAGCTTCTCGCGTGAAGCCATTGTTAACACTCACAACAATCATGTGTGGGCTGAAGATAATTCACATGCCACTTTCATTTATGATCATCAAGAACGTTTTACGGTGAATTTGTGGGCAGGAATACTTAATGATTTCTTAATCGGGCCCTACCTTATGCCCAGGTTCAATGGGCACAATTATCTGATATTCTTGCAGCAAGTCCTGCACGGAATTTATGGAGGACGTACCGCTCGCAATTAGAAGGATCATGTGGTTTCAGCACGACGGTGCACCATCGCATTTTACAGCTGAAGTACGCATTCACCTGACACAAATTTTCGACAACAGATGGATCGGACGGGATGGACCTGTGACGTGGCCTGCAAGGTCATCAGATTTAACGCCTCTTGATTTCTTTTTCTGGGGTGCAATGAAAAATATAGTTTATTCCGAACAAGTCGAATCTGAGGAGGACCTGATTGTTCGTATCGTTGAGGCATCTGAAACCATCCGAGACATGCCTGAAATATTCCAAAGAACGCGGCAGTCATTGCTCCGTCGCTGTGACCTTTGTCGAAACGTTGGCGGTCGTAACTTTGAACATTTATTGTAAACATATCAAAATGACGGAATAAAATCATTGCATCGCATACGTTGTGACGATTCAATTAAACGCCCGTCACGCCGTAATGAAACGTCGCCGACCCATGGTTTCTATACTTAAAATGCTTGTATTCATCCCTTCTTTCATCATATAAATTTGTGGCACTTAGTTTTTCATCACCCTGTATATATATATATATATATATATATATATATATAGTATATATGTATGTATATATATATATATATATATATATATATATATACATACAGGATGTATCTTAAAAAGCTCCCACTAAACAAATAACGTTATTCCTGATTAAAAACCGAATCGAAAAGTCCTGAATCATTTTTTTTCATAATGCTTAATAAAGTAGTAATTAATGAATAAAGTCGCGCCAATAAAAAGACAAATTTCCTCGTTATCATATGAAGATTTGAAGAAGCAAAAAAATAAACTGTTTTGTGTTAATTTTTAACAATTCATCTTTTCAGAAATCTTTTTAATACTTAAATCTGATTAATTATTTAGTGAATTTTGAAAAAAAATGGTTCAGGAACTTTTTAAGATACACTTTGTATAACATTAAATTCTTGAATGTCGTCAGTAGATAAAATAAAAGAACGTAATTTAAATCGACCACATTGGCAATTTATTGGTTGGTAATGTATCACTCACAACGTTTCGATGGATTTTGGTCCTTATCAAGTGAACTACAAATTATTTACAGTATTATAAATTATAAGAAAATTGCGGTAATCCGAAATAAAAAGTGAGCAGAAAAAAATATGTACATACAGTAAATTAGTTAATTATTATATTGTGAAAAGTAAAGAAATCACATTGTCAAGATTTCATAATGTCAACCTTTCCCTCAAACACAAAGAGTCCTTTTGTAAGTTAATAGTGTTGTCAAACTTTTTATAAAAAACATTTCAATAATTTCTTTCTTTCTTACGTGTTTTTCATTATGTAAAATAACCGGTATTGACCAATCAAAGTCATGATTAAATTCCATTTTATGTTTGCGAATGACAGAGAGATTACTTTCGTGCAATTTAATGTTGTTACAATGTTCTTTGACCCGAATGCCTAAATATCTTTTCGTTTGGCCAATATATGACGTATTCTTTCAAACTAATTTATAAACGACTTCCGTCCTGCTATTAATAGGCAATTTGTCTTTTCCACGTTTAATCAATATATTAAGGTTTTTAGATACATTAATATATTAAATTTTTTAGATACATTAGACAACATTAAAACCCACATTTCTAAAAACATGACTGATTTCATCACTCAAGCCACAAACGGTAAAGAAATATAAAAAGATGTAGCTGCATTATCACATTCATTATTCATAGTTATCGCAATGTTTTAAAAAATCAAATCTTTTTTGAATGTAACAATCAATAATTTGAGTTGGAAAACAGTTGTTGGAAAGAATCTGTTTAACAATATCAATATTCTTAGAATGAAAACGAACGTCTGATAATAAAATAGCGCGATCAACCAGATTATAAATAGTGTTCATATTTAAATGGATGCTTATTGATCGTTACGTTCAAAAAAGATTTGATTTTTTAAAACATCGCGATAACGTAAATATAAATACATCCTGTATATATATATATATATATATATATATATATACACAAAAATATATATATATGTATATATATATCCTGTATATATATATATATATATATATATTATGTGTATATATATATATTATGTATATATATAAATATAGTATATATATATATATATATATATATATATACTATTTTTAAATGGTACCCCCTATTTTTTATTACATATTCTTGTAGCTGATCTCAAGAGCTTTCCAAAACACTATAATTAAATGTTTTTCCATTAAGTACTTCGAGTTAAAGCTTGAAATAATATCTTAATTTTACATAAACCATAAAATATCTAGTAAAATATTCATTTTTCGATTATCTACCTTAATACTTTTATGTACAAAATAATGGGAATCAATTGTAAAGAAGAAACATAGTTGTTTCGAAGAAAAAATATGTAATTAATTGCAAAATATTTATAGCGCTTCGAAACCATACAATTTTTGTCTATATATTTTTGTGTATATATATATATATATATACACAAAAAATATATATATATATATATATATATACACAAAAATATATAGACAAAAATTGTATGGTTTCGAGGCGGCTATAAGATATTTTGCAATTAATAATTACATATTTTTTCTTCGAAACAACTATGTTTCTTCTTTACAATTGATTCCTCTCATTATTTTGTACATAAAAGTATTAAGGTAAGATAATCGAAAAATGAATATTTTACTAGATATTTTATGGTTTATGTAAAATTAAGATATTATTTCAAGCCTTATAACTCGAAAAGTACTTAATGGAAAAACATTTAATTATAGTGTTTTGGAAAGCTCTTGAGATCAGCTACAAGAATATGTAATAAAAAATAGGGGGTACCATTTAAAAAAATTGAGATGGCCTTCACGTGATCTTCAAATGACTCTTCAAGATCAAGATCAAAACCAATGGTACCATCTTATGGTCTCCTTGAAACCATATAATTTTTGTCCAAAACGTTTTTTTCTAAAATGCTTAGTTTTTGAAAGAAAAGGAGTGTCTAGGACATCTTGTATATATATATATATATATATATATATATATATATATATATATATGTTCCGTTGAATAATGAAATTTTTTTATAATAACTTGGAAGTTCATGCTAAATGTTATAGAATGCCTTTTTGGAATTCTACATTGATGGATGATAGTGACAATCACGAAGAAAATCATTCGTTTTGATATGTTGTCGCTGCTATTATACATAACGAAAAAATGTAAGATATATCTTTGCGACAATCTTTGATAATCTTTGTCTTTAAAGGATTGATTTTCTTTTCCGCATAAACTTTTTAAGCATTTTTTATATTTTATTCTCTTATTTGCTTTCTCATTGTTAGTCTATTTTTTCTTCTTTTTTTCAACACAAATGATTGTTAGTTTAAAAAATACGATATCATAATCTTTTTTGCATCACTCTTCTCTCTTTGTTATTGTTTTCTTTTGATACTTCTATACATGTAATGTATATTTCCATCACACACATAATATGCACGTTTACAACAGGACAATTTTTTAAATAGTCTATTTTGAGTTATGTGCTGTTAAATATTTTTAATAATTTGAATACAATTCGATTTTAATATATATTATTAATATGTTAACATTTAAATAATACTTTTTTATTTTTATTATCTTTTTCCTTATTTTTTTCTTACTTTTTTATTTTTATTATTTTTTTTCTTATTTTCTTTTTTATATTTATTATTATTTTCTCTTAATTTACATTTGATGCTTGTGAGAAAAAGTTAAAATATGATGCAATGCATGTTTTTTTTATTTTTAAAGATGATACATATTATCGAATTTTATTTCTGTGTTTAAATAGATTTAATAATTATTAAAAATTTTCTTCTAATATTATTTCTCTAAATAGTCTTCAAAACCTTAACTATTAAAAATTTTCTTCTCTAAATATTCTTCAAAACCTTCCCGCTATCGAACCATTTCCTCGGATGAATCACCGAAACACAGAAAAATCCCATCAAAAACCGTCACATCTGAAGACATTGACGAGGGCATCAGTCATCTAAGAATTTTTGAGAATTCAGATAATTCTACCGATATGGATGGAAATAATTTTAATACTAATATTTATACACAATCACACAAACATACAGACACATATTTCTACCCGTACGTAATCACAATCAAACATTCAAGCTTATACATCGACTATAACACATTTAACATCACATCCACACACAGCTATCAACATTCAACCTTATACATCTACTGCAGCATCTTCATCACGTTCACACACATTTATTCATGCCGTCGATACATACATTATCCGCACAATCTTCTATGGCCAGTCATACAGATAATACATATCAGTTTCAGAGTCAAAAACGTGGCCGGTACGGAAAAATTCCCAGATAAATGAATATCAGGTGGCTCGTGCTGAAATCTCATACAAGAAACGAATCAACAATCGGTAAATTTATATAAATATTTATATAAAAATAATGATTCTTAAATAAATATATTCATTCGCGTTATAAGTATGTAAACGTTACTCGTATGTTAGCAGAATAACGTAAGAAAAATTGAGCAGCATTGATGTCGAGTTTAAATAAATAAATCAAATGTATCGTATCTATTAACATGTGATCTCTATAATATGCTTCTATTATACTTTATTTACAGAAGAATAATTGGATTGCTGCAAAATCTCTTGAGATGTAAAGTAATAATGACCGCAATTCCGTGCCACGTAAACCAGCCTGTTTGCTCATATCCGTAACTGAGATGGATGCGTTTCAAACTATCGTTGATAACGTTATTTAAAAGAAAGATTACAAGATTCGATAACGCTGTTATTTACTTGATGAGAAGACGTGAAGAAAATTAACGGCCATTATATAATACTCGCTTTAATTGCAATTTATGGTATCTCTATCTTTCAGCATTATTTAACATTAATATTGGGTCCATTCAGAAGCACGACTCCTTATTGAGCACTCAATAAGCAACAAACAATTGTTCGTGATTGATACAAACTACAAACAAAATCTGAAAGAATATGCTAATCGACAAACCACTACTCACTAAGCGATCATGCTTCTAAGGGTCATTGCAGAATATGTTGAAAATGTCCCGTTATCAGTTGCCAACCCAAACAGCACCAAGTCGACTGTTAGTTGATTGTCAGTCAGCAGAAAAAGTCAGTGAATGCCAATGATAGTAAACGAATAAAATATTTAAATGATTCCTTTACATTTATTTCTTTAAAAATAAGAGATGTTCGAAAAAAGTACAATAAACAAACAAAAATAATGACAAATGAGAGAAGAAATGAAATTGAAACCAATTCTAGTGGATAATAATGTTATGATAACATTTTTTAAAAATATTATTAATAAAAATATATTAATAAAGATATTAAAGATATTAATTATATTATTAAAATATATGGATATTTGAATATAATTTAAAAACTAATATATATGTTAAAAAGTAATTTTGAATTAATAAATGTATTAATATTGCTAACTCTTGTGTTCAATTTTTCCTAGTTTCCACGAATCCATTTGCGTAAAAATTTCATAAAAATATTTGAAAATTAAAATTGAGAATTAATATAGGAAATTTTGCGGAAATCTCGTTTGAGTTTTTATCAGAATTCTAAATAAAAGTTCTCAGTTGAATTTTCAATTGTTATCTCAAAATTTTTTTTTCAGTAAGGTATAGTAAATGATAAATGTAACTTGTAAAACTGGAGATATAATTTATATTTAGAATTAAATTTTTGCTTTATGCCTGAAATAGGCAGTACATGAATAATTTTTCATTTTATCATATTGATTCCAATCATTTTAATATTCTGAATCTCATCTGCTTGTATCAGATATCAGAAATTAAAATGATAGAAATTAAGGTAATTATGCATGTTATTGACATATGTTGTAAAGATGTTATCCCTGATTAACATTCTTAAAGTTTTAGCCGGCGGTCGTTCTTTATTCAAAAGTTATTAATAAATAAATGTGAGAAATATGGACATAAAGGTTCTACTTTATTTGTTCTTTTTTAATATGTTCTAGGGGAGATTTTCCCGAGTAATCTCATATATATATATATAAGAGTCGGACTTAAATAATTTTGAAGATATAGGCTGGAAAAGGATAAAAATATTGAATATAAAAATAAGGTAAACCTTCGGAAAACCTATCTATATGAAATAATGAATAAAAATACCCAATTTTTACGTACTTTTACTTTCTGAACACGAATATGAAACTTAAAAATAGTAGTCGAATTCGCAAGTCGAAGAAAAACGCAAAAAAAGGTAAATTAAAGGTTAATAAAAAAAAAGGTAAACAATTTAAATTTATATAGAATTTAATACAATTTAATACAATTAAAAAATATCATAAATGTATGTGTACACACACACACACACACACACACACACACACACACACACACACACACACACACACACACACACACACACACACACAGCGCGCGCGGGGAGTGTAAGGGAGGCCTTTGGTTCCCCTCCCGCAGTCACCCCACCGGAAAGGTCGCATTGCGAAGAGTTCAATCATAATGCATATATGCTGTAAGTTGTAAAATGAGGTCCACCTTGTCTACTGGCGGGGAGGGGAAGCCGAAGGCCTTGCACCTCGTATGTAATATTTTTTAATTGTATTAAATTGTATTAAATTTTATATATATATTTAAATTGTATTAAATGTAATTTAAAATTATTATTTTTTCATATAACAGCTAAAATAATAGATTTACGGAAAAAATGTGTATAACCATTTTTATAGAGTTTTTCAATGGCTTTATTTTTTGCTTAAATTTTTTTTTCTCTAATCAATATTTTCGGAGATAAAAAACATTAAAATTGTGAAATTCTTTTGTTAACTTTAATAAACTTTAATAACTTTTTAATAAACAACGACTATCGGCTAAAACCTTCAGAATATTAATTAGAAATATGACCTTGATAACATATATCAATAACATATTTGTGCGAAGGTGGGCCTTTTTTATGCATAATTACCGAAAATGATAATTACTATATTTTTAGTCTTTTATTCATATTCCTGACTTTATATGCAGGGTGTTCCTAAAAGGTCTCGTCAAACTTTAACCATAGATGCTACGTATCAAAACAAAGCAAAATGTCCATATAAACATGGGTCCGGAAATGCCCTCCTTCTGAGATAACATATGGTGAAGTCACGTATTTTCATAGGCCTATTTGGCTCAATCACTATAGCAATGATTTGCATCAGATAAGATATTCAAAGTGGCTACCATGAGCAACAATAGTGAGCACGTACTTAACGTACAGTAGTAAACTTCTTTACTATCAGCATCTGTGGGCCACAGATGCTACGCATCAAAATAAAACAAAAAGCTTAACATTTCATAGCAGATTACGTAGCTGAAAGTGAAGAAGTTTACTACTGTACGTATTACGTAAAGTACGTGCTCACTTGTACCGATACCATGCATCGTTACACTAATGCCGAGTTGGCGGACATCCATTACATGTACCAGGTGAATTTTGAAAATCCATCAATAACCACGAAAATATGCGCATAGTTTTCTTTTGTAGATGACAATGGTCCCAGATGGTCAATGTGGAATGTGTCCAACAGCACGCTTCCTTTCTCGATAGGATTCAAAAAGCATTCCTGCCTTCCTTTCCGTTAGAATGCATCCGACACAATTAGTTATTATATTTTCAATTTTAGTGTGCAAATTAAGAATCCAATAATCAGCTTTTACTAATGCCTCCGTTTTATTAATTCCAAAATGGCCCTGTTCGTGAACTTCCTTATCACTTGCGCTTGCATAGTCTTGGGAACAATCAACCATATCATTGCCTACTTCTTTGTATAAAATCCCTCCTCGAATTAAATAGCCGTTTGCCTCCTCTCGTTGAGTTGCCTCGAAAATCTGCCTCAGATCGTTGTCGTCTCTTTGTGCTTTCCTAGTCGCGCTATTAATGTGTCCTGGCATTCACTTGCCAAGCAGCAGGATAGCGAATTTCGACTCAGAGCGTCAACATGCTTCATGCTTCTATCAGGTCGATGTTTTACAGTATACCGGAATTCTTCCAACAGTAGCGTCCATCGAGCTACTCGCACACACAAGTCCTTTTTCGTTATTGTCAAAACGAACGATTGGCAATCAATAACAATTTTGAACGATACACCTAATAAATATATGCGGAATCGCTTAAATGCTTTCACAATTGCAAATACTTCTAATTCATAACCGAAGCATTTCTCCTCGGCTGGAGTCGTCTTGCCGCTCGCATAATATATAGAATGGAACAATTGATCTTCGCTATCTTTCTACAACAATACTGCTCCATAGCCATACTTCGACGTGTCGGTGTGTAGTTCGGTTTCCGCGCTCGCTTGATACAGATTTAATACTGATCGTTCGCTCAACATAATTTTTAGTCGTCTAAACGCCTTTCCTTCCGCCACGCCAAACTGAAATGGTATGCCTATTCTCAACAAATTCGACAGCGGTCGAGCTATTATACTATAACTTGCGATGAACTTACGAAAATAACCATTCAGTTTGAGAAACGCTTGTACTTGTCGCACATTCTGTGGGGAAATACATAACGGCTTTGGTTTTCTATTCGGATGGAATCATTCCACGCTCGATAACATGACCCAAGAACTTCACTTTTCTCTGCAAGAAATGACATTTACTTCAATTTATTATCAACCCGGCTCGACTTGCAACATCCAAAACAATTTTAAGATTCTTCAATCCGTTTTCTTCGTCATTTGAAAGTACAATTAAATCATCCAAATAAATCAATACAATTTTTCTTCTTACTAAATCTTTGAAAACCGCGTTAATAAATCTTTAAAAAACAGAAGGGGAGTTACACACGAACGGCATAAATCCACAAAACTCAAACTGGTCATCAGGCACAATAAATGAAGTATATTTTATACTTGCTTCGTTCATGCGAACATGAAAGAATCAGTTCTCTAAATCAAGCGTATTGAAAACTCTCGTATCTTGTAACTGATCTAATTGATCTTTGATTAAAGGGAGGGGATATCGATCTTTAATTATCTTTTTATTCAATAGTCTATAATTAACACAAAGTCGATAGGTATTATTTTTTTTTAAACCAAAACAGCTGAAACTCGCAAACTCAGAAAGTGAAGGTCGAACGATACCCTGCTTTTCCCAACCTTTACTCTACGCATTTACAATATCTCTTTCCGCCTGATAGACGCCTTGTCTTCTAATATATTGGTTCGTCATCTTTTAAAATTAACGTCATTTTATCAGTCTTTCGCGATTGATCCGGTTTATAATTTGCAATTAGATCTATAACCGCTCGTCTATGATCCGCATTTTGCACGTAGGTGACATCTACTTCGTCCGCACATTGTATCGCATCAATCGCCAGAATCTCTGGCCGCTCTCCGCCATTGGTCATTCGCTCACATATCGGCTTAAAATTATACCTCGCCTTACATTAAAATCGGTACCAATTAATAAATTATGCTGCAACATCGCATCGGGGACGACATGGATGCACATCGATGACTTCTGTCTGAAATTATCATCTCAATGTCATCGCACGATAATTCCGATTCCACAAAATTTTATCACGCTCGCACGTAGTCCAGGCGATCCGATTAGTGCGTATTCGCCCGCACGCATAATCAAGATGTTACTACCAATCCATTAGCGCCATGACAGTCCGACCGCTCATGGTCTTTCGCATCTCTTATTTGACACACGCGAAATGGACGAAACCGCGACTCCCCTGGACTCGGTACTTCTTTTCGGGCATTTCGATGCAATATGTCCATGTCTTCCACATTCAAAGCATTTCACATCCAGCTCCTTTACAGGGCAATTTGCACTCAAGTGTTCGCATGCGCCACAATTAAAACAACGCTTGTCACGAATATTTTTCCTTTTATCGTCCTGACTCCATTAATTTGTCGAGGCTGCTAGCCTCTCGTCGCACCGCCACTTCCATCTCGTCGATCATAGCTCAGGATGTCACGATCGCACAATCTCACCTTCTCAAACGCGCGCAAAAATATCTCGGTTTTCGCAAATCCTTGTAAACGCGCCTGGTCGTGCAATGTCCGGAATACCTTCCACAATCTGCTCGATCAATTCATCCTGATCAACCGGAACACCATTGCCCATTATTATTTTTTCGTGGACGTATTCATAAAAGCATTTATCCTTCTTTCACATGCGGCTTTCAAATTTTCTGCGCAATGCTCTCACGACGCTCTCAATCTGTCCAAAAACTCTTCAAGTGGCAGGCTGAGATGTTCCGATTTCAATAAAACCGCCGAAAAAGATTTTGACGATCTTTCTCTAACCGATACGTTGTTTTTATACGTTGTTTAAATCTCACTCGCTCTTCCCACGTGTCGAAGCTGTCGCTTCTGTCGTACTCACTGAGATATGCTATCGCCATAAAGTTCCTTCGTATTTGCGATCCAACGGTCATCCCATCGGCTTGGTCATTATTAGAGACCGACGCTCCTGTCAATTCGTCCCGATTCACGGGATCCGTCCGACGCAAGTAGTATATGAGGCACTATGGTACATCAAAACAAACCCTCACCACTCGACCCCTGGCGCCGCGGGCCCGGCCAGGGCTCGGGGAATTAGGCGTATCTATATCCTAATTCATCAATCAAAACGACCCCTCCGCCTAATTACCCGAAGAAACACTACCTCACTCTCCGGAAGTATCGATTTTGATTGGCTTGCATCATAATGACCCAGAGCTGTGATTGAGCGCCGCCATCTATGTCGCCGATTTATCAAATTTTTATTTCCCTATCTCCGCAGTACTAGACTTGAAGAAGCAATCCTCCTCCTCCCACTCCAGCTCTGGTCAGCCGGGCATAGGGGTCCAAGTCAAATTACCTAGCTTAATCGCCAGCGTCTTGGCAGAACGAACGAATCTCTAGCTATCAACTTTCGAGGTAGTCGGTATATGTCTCGAGAAAACAATCCTTATCTCCTCTTCGTCTAGGGGCCCCGCTATGAAATATCGAAACAAGCCCCCCGTTCGAGCGATTCGCGACGCGCTTGATCGGAAAAGACAAAGTCTCGACGCGAGACAATAATCATAATTAGACTACATTGTACTACAGAGGATTCCAATAATGGAAAATTAAAAAGATGAACATGCGAATGATTGAACGCGAGCTGGGGTGGTGTTGTAAAGGAAGAAGAAGAAAAAGCTAAAAGTATTAAACATAAATTAAGATAAAAAATTTTCACATTTATTAATATTTTTCAAAACCTGGCATTTTTTATAAAATATTTTGTTTATTATTAATATACAAAAATATATACAAAGAAGAATTATATTTATATTATTATAAGTTTTACATTTTTTCTTATTTACTTACAATATTTATTACTTACAATATTTATAATTCTATTTTAAAATAAAATCTGAAAATACGCGACTTTTTTTTAAAAAGAAAAGGACACAAGAAATAAGAATATTGTTATACCGACTCATATCCATATGATAGCGAATATTTGTTATTGATAAATCTATGCTTTACTAATACCGGCGCACATATTTTTGTTTCACTTTGCGTAACAATTTCATGAAACGCCGTACGTCAAATCGCATTAAAGCGTAGATTTATCGAAGTTTTGCTATTTCTTTCTTCGTTTTCTTGTGTTTCTTTTCTTTTTCTCGCTAATAATAACTTTTTTATAGCATTAAAATTAATTCGCCACGAGTTCTCGTAATTGAAAGTAATACCCTTAACTTTACAAGTTTCGTGAGTATTACTCTCCGGTGTTCGCACGATGTAGGCGTAAAATTTCGGGTCCCCGGACACGAACGCTTCAATATAGCTACCGCGCTTTCGAGTTCGTCTGTCATGTCGGCTAAAAAATTTCCCGTAGGTGACATGTATTCATTTAAATCACCGGTGCTTATAAAAATACACGAATCTGTATTATAATATAATACACGACGATCTAAACGTTCTAGATACTCGTACAATTTTAAACGCGTTAGTGCAGTCGTATACGCAGTTATCACAATGTTTGTTATCGGTGAGAGAACAAAAGCCTCTTGTCGCAGTTGTTACAAAATATTACCTCATCATTCATGGGTAATATATCGGTTATCTTGTATTCGACGCTCGATAATAATATCGCGAAACGTTGTTGTGTTTTTACGATTTCCGTAGTCAGCAAATTGGCTCGTTGGCCGTTTTTCCCAGAATGAATTTAAGCACAGTTTCGCAACAGAGCGTAAACCGGGATTCCGCGCGATGTTTCGCTTATTAAGGATAATATCCTCGGTTTTTTCATAATCCCTCAAGTATCGCTCTTTTGCCTCGTTTTCCCCGCATTCGCTCGGTCAACTATTGGCTTCCTGTTTAAACTGTAAAAACGTATTAATATATTCGGCGAACAAACTACTCTGCCGCGACACACAATCGTATTGGCTAACTTTATATTGTCAAATTTTGCTTACCGACATTACGAGATAACCTTTCTCGACGGCTTTGCGTAATTCGCAGGTTATCCACGTACCCTCGAATTCACGCTCGCTAACGCTATGTGTACACGGTGTCTGAGAAAATATTTTGCAACTACGACATAACGCGAAGAGTAATAAATGAGTAGAATGAAAAGAGTAAATATGATCGCGAATAATTCGGGTATCGACAGGATAATTTAAAATCGGGCGCGCTGTTGCTAACCGTCTCACACGCGACGCCCGCCTGGCGGCGCCATCTTTCAAGCTTGCATATGTCACGTGACCTTGTACGGGCCCAATGTAAGGCTTCTTTTCCGGAAGCTCCCGGTCAGTCGTTCTCATCACGTAATCTATAGTGCACGTGCTTTGTATCGCTCCCGTGTCATTCTCACGGCTTAGCTTTCTCAACTGCTTTCTGTGCTTCTTGCTCGCTTTTGTTTTGGCTCATCGGTGTCGGGATCGATTATTATCAGCTCATCATAAGAATACGCCTCACGATCTAATCTTATCGACTCACTAAAGGAATACGCCTCACAGCACGATAGCCATTGCTCGCGCGTGTCACGTACTCATCTAGTTCCCGGCATCTAGAAATCATATTGCTTTCGGCTCATTGTAACGGAAGTGCGGCGTGTGAACGTTGCATACAACGACGGGCTCATCCGTACTGCTCAACGTGAACCCGTAGACTGCTCATCGTACTAAAAGTGCTCATCATTATTATTTTGCGCTCTAAATACAAGATCAATTATTTTTCACCGGCCATTTGCGTGTGTGTGCTTGTCCCTCGCATTTGGCCGTCTCGCCACATGCGTCCGATGAGTCAGTGCGAACCGCGTCCGGTTAACACCCGCCGCCGATTTCTCGATATAGAATTATCGAACATTTGGTCCTTCGAGCCGGATCGCGTGTGTGTGAGAAAGTGTATGCATATAAACGATTTCTCGACATATGTGTGTGTGCGCACGATCGGACAAAGCGCACATTTTCCGTGTTGTGTTGGCAAGGTCGTACTTTCAGTTTGTGTTTACGTGCTCAAGGACAATCTCGCGTGTGCCTACGTGCACACAGCCGGTGTTCACGATGATTTCGGTACGCTCATCGGTCATTCTCAATAACAGATCATAAAGGCACGCTCTCATCATCGATTTCATCATGTCTGACGACGGTAAAAGTGTTTCAAAATCTCTTGAAGTACCGACAGCGGGTCGAGCCTCCAGACCTGTCACGCCAACCGGATCTGCCGCCTCATCACGAAATGTCTCTCCTGCTGGCAATACTCATGCTCAATCTACGCCGGCTCAATTATCAACGAAGCTCATATTAAAGGTACAAGCTCAAAAGGCAAGGATCACTCTAATGAAAGAATTCCAAGACAATCTTCCAAACTCAAAGGAGTTGCTCGAATATAAAGTGCACATAGATGACATTTAAGATGTTCTCCAAAGTGCATTCATACTTTGAAACGGTATGGCCGGCGGATTGCCTATCATGAGTACTTCTCAGATGACTGGTATTTGGACGCTCAATGGACATACACATCATTAGCTGAAGAGATTGCAAGACTTCGAAGCTCATTTCCTCAGGATACAGCCAGCTCATCGGTCTGTCCAGACACCACGCCTCATACGAAACTTCCGGACATTTCACTTCTCAGCTCGCCATGGGAGCATTTATTTGACTGTCAACTCACTGTCCACAAACTCATACTCAATATTGGTGTGCTCTAAGACGAAAGTAGCATCTCTCAAAAGGTTGACGATTCCACGTTTAGAACTCACAGCAGCGCTCATACTCACAAAACTTGCCGCACATGTCAAAGCCACTGAAGCTCAAGGTAGGCGCAACTCATCTGTGGACAGATTCTCTGAATTGGATCAGATCGCACTCGTCTCATTGGAAGGATTATGTCAGGAACCGAGTAACACAAATTCAAGAATTGTGCACAGATACCACCTGACACATCATGTTCCTGGCAGTATGAATCCGGCGGATTGTGCATCGCGAGGCGTTAATACCGACCAGCTCAAGGATCCATTGTGGACCGGGCCACAATGGCTCATTAAAGCTCAAACGGAATGGCCCTCTCAACCAGAATTGTCATCATCCTTTGGCAATTCAGAAGCTCGGGCAGGAATCTCATTAATTGTTAATGCTCCAAGCCCCACATATCACTGGGACTTAATCTACCGATATTCATCGCTCAATACACTGCTCAAAATTACTGCTCTTTGTAAAATTTTGCAAAATTTTGCAAAATTCATTGGCAAGCTCGGGAACTCCCTCAACACATCCCCATCTCTCATCTCACCAAAGGATTTACAACAAGCCCGGCTCTTCTGGATTAAGGCAACTCAAACGGCATACTTCTCTCAGGAAATTAAGCTGCTCACTAAGGGATCATTGTTACCTCACTCTCACGCGTTCTCAAGACTCATTGTATTCATCGACGAGGGGGGTGTAGTAAGAGTGAGACTCAACGAAGCTCAGCTTAATTACGAAGAAAAGCATCCTGCAATTCTGCCCAGGAATTCTCCATTAACAAATTTAATCATTGATCAAGCTCATCGGGCAACTCTCCATGGTGGTACTCAACTCACATTCTCAAGAATTCGCCAAACTACCTGGATCATCGGCGGGAGAGTTCCAGTCAAATCTCACATTCTAAAATGTGTTGTGTGCGCTCGACAAAGGGGAGCACGAGCCCAACAACTCATGAGCCAGCTACCAATGGCGCGTGTGACCACCCTCACGGCCATTTTCTCATACGGGGGTAGATTATGCAGGACCGATCACGCTCAAAACTTGGAAGGGTAGAAAAGCTAAAACTCACAAAGGATGGATATGCGTTTTTGTATGTCTCACCTCTTCTGCTGTCCATCTGAAGGTGGTCAGCGACTACTCAACTGAAGGTTTCCTCGTGACTTATCGAAGATTCTCATCAAGAAGAGGACTGGCTCAAATAATCTACTCGAATTGTGGAACGAATTTCATCGGGGTGGATAAGGAACTCAAGACTCTCTTTACGAAAGGCTCAAGGGAAGTAAACAAGCTCACAATTGCCTTATCAAATGAAGGAACCGAGTGGAAGTTCAACTCACCGTCCTCTCCTCATATGGGTGGAAAATGGGAGGCGATTGTCAAATCAATTAAATTTCATTTACGAAGGACAATTGGAGAAACTCAACTCACTTTTGAGGAATACTCTACCCTGCTTACTCAAATTGAAGCAGTGCTCAACTCACGACCGCTCGAACCATTAAGTGACGATCCTGAAGATATTTCAGTACTCATACCTGGACATTTTCTCATCGGGGGAGCTCTAAATTCAGTTCCAGAACCATCATTAATTGATCTCTCAACTCCTAGGTTATCTCGATGGCAGCTCATCCAACAGAAAGTACAACAGTTCTGGTCTCAATGGTCGGCTCATTACCTACAACGTCAACAAGCAATCTCAAAATGGCATCATCCCTCGAATCACATCAAAGTTGAAACACTGGTGCTGCTCACGGATGAAAGACTACCCTCTTCAAAATGGCCACTCGCAAGAGTGTTGAAGCTACACCCAGGAAAGGATGGACTCACCCGGATCGTCACAATCCAGACAGCGACAACACAGCTCACGCGTCCGATTGTCAAGCTCGCCCTATTACTGATTCGCTCATAGGCCAGTTTTACATCAGCAATAATTGCTGATGGCGGGCGGAATGTTCGCGAATAATTCGGGTACCGATAGGATAATTTAGAATCGGGCGCGCTGTTGCTAACCGTCTCACGCAACGTCCGCCTGGCAGCGCCACCTCTTGAGCTTGACGTGACCCTGTACGGGCCCAATGTGGGGCTTCTTTTCCGGAAGCTCCCAGTCAGTCGTTCTCATCACGTAGTCTATAGTGCACGTGCTTTGTGTCGCTCCTATATCATTCTCACGGCTTAGCTTTCTCAACTGCTTTCTATGCTTCTTGCTCGCTTTTGTTTTGGCTCATCAGTGTGTAAAGAAGAAAATATCTAGAATTACGTCAGAAATACGTGAGAGAGAGAGAGAGGGAGGGGGGAAGAGAGAGAGGTATATTTTCTATCGCATTCGAAATGCGAAGATTTTGACCGATCGTTCGTCTTATCTCGCGTCAATCACGCGCCACGCGCAAGTCGTTTGTTAGATGTCACGTGTCGCGTTTCTGGCAACAATTCTTGTGGTCACGCAGTCTCCGCGATCCGTCGCTTCGCATCGAGTCATGTGCTGTTCGCGTTTCTTTTAAAGTAATTTTTGGTATCAATAGTTATCATTATAAATCGATAGTGAATAGTAAACTCGTTATCGCGTAATCTGTGTGAGACTATTAAGAAAGTTTCGCGAGAATGTGTCGCGCATCTCTAAGAACTGTCTCTAATAACCGTGCAACAGATAACAATAATACATAGCATAAAGATTCACTACGCTGCTACAAGGTGAGTGAGCAAGTGAGTGAGAGATTGAATGAGAAAGCGTATGAGTGTTGCGTAAAAGAAAGAAAGAGAGCGAGAAAAAAAGTGCGTGCGTATGAATGTCTGCCCCTTCTTCTCCCCTCCCTCTCTCTCTCTCCCTCTCTCTCCCTCTCTCTCTCTCTCTCTCTCTCTCATGCACACACACATCGCGTGTAACAATCAGCTGATTGCCGTGTCGAACGGCCGGCGATCCGGAACAACTTTTCATTATTAAAATAACGTTATTTTAAGGAACATGTATTTCTGACATAATTCTAAGACATTTTTTTCTTTACCAAAATTTTATTTAAAGCATAATTTTATATTATAAGATAAAATAGTTAGCGACTCATGCGGTGGCAATCACCCGTCGGGCGATCAGTTGCGTCCGCGCTCGCGACGCACCGCGTCGCTCCTGCCTGTCTTCTGTACCCGACGCGTGATTTACTATTTTTGCTCATAATTCAAAAACTACGCTTCAAATCAAATTTTAAAGGTAAAGAAAAAATTGTCTTAAAATGGTGTCAGGAATACGTCATTTTACAGAAAGGTTGTTCGGGATCGCCATGTATATATATATATATATATATAATCGCAATCATTAGATTTCGATACGATTACTTAAAAACATAAATTAGATATATCATTATATTACATTGTAGACAAACATGAAAATGGATGTAATATTTTTTAATAATCAAAATTTTATAGAAGGTAAAATTAAAAAATTTCTTTTATCTTTATTGATACATCTAATATTAAAATTAAACCTGAAAATAATAGAATCAATTTAGAAATATTCTAGAAATATTTTTCCTACATTAAGACTTTAATCGTTTGCAAAAAAAAAGAAAAATATTAATTTAATTTTATCGGTTAAATAGTATCGACTGGACTCAGTAAGGCATCTTCCATTTTAATAATTTCTCTCTTAATGTTATAATATTTTTCAGACAAAATTGGAAAGTAGCATCAATTGGTACAATGGTGACGGACAGTTAATCGGCAATCTGCCTCCAGCACATAATTTATCACTTCTTCATTAGTCTTGGCAATATAAGGTTGCTCACCCAACGATGTAATTTCCCACATTAATACCCCAAATGACCAAACATCGCTTTGAGAAGTAAATACACAATCCACAATATTATTATGATAAAAAAATGGAAAGTATTTTCAAAAGAATTCATTTTTTAATCAATAATTTTTTTTTTAATAATCGTATTTACCACGCGATAATAATCATTCTTGTAGATGTCTCTAGCTAGTCCAAAATCTCCAATTTTTATGATACGATTCTCGCGATTTCTCGCGGATACTAAACAATTTCGACATGCTAGATCTCTATGTACGTAACGCAACTCTTCCAAGTAGCAACAGCCTCGTGCAACATCTTCATACATGCCGAGCAAATTCTGCAAATGCAGAGCATTCGTATCTGACGCTTGCAAATTTCGACAATCTCTCAAACATTTTAACAGATCACCAGCTTCCATCAATTCCAACACTAGTAACGGAGAATCTCCATCTAAACAAATGGCCAACAATCTTAATATATGTTTGTGTTGAAAATGATTCATAAACTCGGTTTCCATTAACAATTTCTTTTTCTCATGGGAAAACGCATCTTTTCGAATCGTTTTTATTGCAACGGATATCTCTGTGCCCGATTTTTCTAAGTTCTTCACATTTCCTTGAACCTGCGAAATATTTCACACAAATTTATATGCGTACCTCATAAGAAAATATATAAAGTTTAATGTCAAGTATATAAAGTAATATTATATTTTACTTTATATTAAATAATTAAACGAAAAATATATAATAAAGTCCATGTTTGTTGTCTCATCTAAATTTTATATTACTTAATCTATTATAAAAATTCATGTAATTTATATCTTTATTAGAAAATACATATCTGTTTTATTGCTCCAGAAATTAATTTGAAACATTGCTTGAAAAAATTAATTTTTACCATTCCGAATGCGTCATTGCCAATAAGTTTTGTAAATGTAACTTGTTTACGTGCGATTTTAGTTATCGCACATTTATCAGGATTATAATATAACATAGGAGTGTAAATCATATTGAAATCAGTGTTTCGGCACCGTATTTCATGTAGAATCTTTAATTCTATATCGGTCATTGTTGAAGACAAAAATTGTTCATTATTATTTCTGCGTTGACGATACACTGTTATAAAATTTCGATTTAATTATGTAATAATATGTATTATAAAACATTTTGTTTTTTAGTAAATTTATTTATTTAGTTTATATAAGTAAATTACTATTTTCAGTAAATTCTTAGATATTATATCAAATATATATATATATATATATATAATCTACAATTCAAGTCAATACCTACATCAAATATACTTACTATGATAAAAGTAGCAGACACAGATTATAATAATTATAACGATAAAACTTAACATCAATAATAATAAGTAATATTGTTTCGATATTAGTCCAGGAGTGCTCGAAATATCTATATTAAGTAAAAATATAATTTTCATATCTTTATGTGCCTATGTTTTTACAAATTTATTTTCACTTATGACTTTATTACAAAAAAAATTTTTTTATTACAAAAATTAAATTTTAGGCATATTTATATGTAAAAAAATTAGCACATAATATTATAATATCTGTGCAACACAGAATGTTACAACTACTTTGCAATAATATTGTAATATTACAAATTGCAATGCAACGTTACGAAAACATTGTAGAAATATAAATTAACAAAGTATGAATTAGTAATTAGATGATGATATTTATATTTTGAAAACAGTGTAAATCTATAACAACCTTTAATTTATCTATAAAAATATATAAAAATAATGTAATAATATATTTTTTATATTTGTATTTATGCGATAAATTTTACTTTTTTGCAGAAATCGAATGAATTAGTGACACAGAAATAATATCAGTACAGTAAATATAATTCTAAGCTAAAAGTAAGCATTGCTATTTATTTTATTAAAATAGATAACATATAGATATAGATATATAGATAACATTTTATATAAATGTTTCAATATATTTTCTAATATATTTTCACTTTATGTACGAATACAATGTTAATCTTCAAAGATAATATATCTTTTTTTATATTCAGAATACATACTATTATATTTATCATCATATTTTTCTATGCATTTTGATGTATTTTTCACATGCAAATATACATGTATTTTTCACATGCAAATATACATGTTATAATTATATACATAATTATAACAGATTTTTAAAATTTTTAAATAAAAATATAATTAGCAATAAAGTTTAATTTAGTAGTAATTTAGTTTAATTAATTCTATAACTAATGTTCTTCTATACTAATGTTTATATATGTATAAAGTACCTATTGTAAGAGTATATAAAACATTTAAAATAATAAAAGTGATTTATAAGTAAAAATTATAGTAACGTATAAAAATATAACATTTCATGTTATATCATTATGTTTAATTAAATATAATTTTACAATATATTATCTTAGATATGATTATCTTAAATATTACAAACTTCTATTTATATTAAACTTTTTAATTTAATTATGTTTCCAAGATATTTGTCTATCAAAAACAGAAATATTTTATACGTAATATTATTAAATGATTGCAAAAGCATTTTTTTAAATATGCTATTGCAGGGTGTCCGTCAAATTTCGACATTAACGAAATAAATAAGTAGATTGGCTCAAAAGAAGGAATGATCTGTATTGTTTTGGGATTGACAACACAATAATTAAGGAAAAATTAAATAAAGAAGATCAGCCAATCTGCGTGAGTAGAAGCGCGCGGCGACGAGAGTCGTCCCACTGTAATTCGATACTAGTCGCGCGGCGAAGCGGTGGGCGGGTCGCTCTCCGAGACATGATGGTGGTATATCGCTGTTGTCAGACTGCGTACGCCAGCAGCACGCAACTATAGCTGAGCAGACAATCATAGTGCGCAGGCGTCGAATTCACACGTACGCTTACACTCACATGTCCACTCAGCTGTCAGCTGTGTTGCATGCTGCTGGCGTACGTAGTCTAGTAACAGCGTGCGAGAGCTAAGACGTTTTAATAAAAATCTTGTGTTTTGCATAGTAAATTAACAGTGAAAATGAAGTATACTCTGCAGGAATATACGGATATGATTGTGATATACGGAATAGCAGGAAAAATACTTATCGTGCGGCTGCAATTTACATGGAATCATTTTCCGGGCATGCACGAAAACCAAGTGGCCGTACAATTTTACGTGTTGTGCAATAATTATGTGAAACTGGGTGTCGTGAATAATATCGGAATAACTGGTCCAGCTGTGCGCCTTCGTGTACGAGATGAAGAAAGGATTCTTGAAGCATTTTATCATCGTATCATTATCAACGTGTGCATTTTATCGAGGGATTTTCAATCACGGATCAATTTTTGTAAAGATAATGTCACCATTAATTTTTTACATTTACGATATATTCAGCGTATAGTAATGGCACTTTGAATAATTTTCAAGTTAAGAATGGAATAGACTTGTGGGAGAAACCACTATAAAAAAAGCGCTCCATGCTATCTATCGCATGGTAGTGTGGAAATGATAGCGCATCATTTTCTCACCATTAAAAGGACGGGTCATTTTTCGGCGCGGTATTGCGATATATCGCAAATCATCATCATGTCTCGAGCGACCCGCCCATCGCTTCGCGGCGCGACTAGTATCGGATTACAGTGGGACGACTCTCGTCGCCGCGCGCTTCTATTCACGCAGATTGGCCGATCTTCTTTATTTAATTTTTCCGTAATTATTGCGACAATCCCAAAACAATATAGATAATTTCTTCTTAATTTGAGCCAATCTACTTATTTATTTCATTAAGGTCGAAAATCGACGGACACCCTGTATACGCGAAGTACTACTTTTTAAAAATATTGCTAAAGATAAAAAATTGTGTGTATAAATAGCACTATTTTTGTGATGCATATAATATTTATTGTACCAAAAATTTCATTCATGTAAGTCCATTAAATTAAAAATAGATTGAAATTAAAATTGAAAATTCTCTCTCTCTTTCTCTCTCTCTCTCTCTCTCCTCTCTCGCTATCTATTTCTTCAATAAAAAAAGAAAATCAATTGTGTATATAAAATACACAGAAATGTCTTAACATATCAAAATTTAAATGTAGTATATATATATATACAGGGTGACCCATTTTATCTCCCTACCTAAATTCTCGGAACATAAACAGGGAGGGGGGGAAGAGTCATTTGAAGGTCACATAGAAGGCCACTTCAATTTTTAAATGGCACCCACTATTTTTTTATTACATATTCTTGTAGCTGGCCTCGAGAGCTTTTCAAAACACTGTAATTAAATGTTTTTCCATTAAGTGCTTTTCGAATTATGAGGCTTGAAATCATTTCTTAATTTTACATAAACCATAAAATATCTTGTAAAATATTTATGTTTCGATTATCTTACCTTAATATTTTTATGTACAAAATAATGAGTGAAATCAATTGGTGTAAAGAAAACATACAATTGTTTCTAAGAAAGAATATGGAATTGTTAATTGCAAATTACATATTTCTTCTTCGAAACAACTATGTTTTTTTTACACCAATTGATTCCTCCCATTATTTTGTACATAAAAGTATTAAGGTAAGATAATCGAAAAATGAATATTTTATTAGATATTTTATCATTTACGTAAAATTAAGATATTATTTCAAGCCTTATAACTCGAAAAGTACTTAACGGAAAACACTTAATTATAGTGTTTTGGAAAGCCTCGAGGTCGCTACAAGAATATGTAATAAAAAATAAGGGGTGCAATTTAAAAAAATTGAGGTGGCCTTCACGTGACCTTCAAATGACTCTTCAGTGTCAAACCAATGATACCATCTTATGGTCCCCTCGAAACCACAAAACTTTTGTCTGAAACATTTTTCTCTATCTTGCTTAAGTTCCGAGAAATTTAGGTGGGGAGATTAAAATGGGTTACCCTGTATATGGACAATATACATTTGCTCTAGTGCATAAAGTTATGCTAAATCATTCTTGTTGCTGCATGTCTTATTGCTGTGATATTATAGTGTGATATTATAGTTTTTCTTGTTATTCTTGCCATAAAAAATATCAAACTTTTAATTCAAAACTTAATCAACTTTAGCAAGTCCCTATATAATATATATGAATAAAACAGAATTTATTTTAATATAAATTTGTTGATTTATTCAAATTTATTTTGTTTAAAAAGTGATTTAAATGTTACATTAATAACTTAATTTAATCAAATCAACATAATAAATATAATTTTATGTTAAATTAAATTTGTGCTAATGATAATATATAAATTTGTTATATATTATAATTATAAGAAAAAATCCCAACTATTTAATTTATATCCCAATTATTTAATTTATACATATATTTATTGTGTTTTCGAATAAATCTAAGAAATAATAAATATTAATCATTTGAAACAAATAGGATTAAACAATACATAGAAAATTCAAAGGTGATAGAGAGCAAGGTTAAATAAATTTTATTTGAAATACAGTAAAAAGTATGATGATTTAATTTAAATTGAATATAAACAAAGAATAAAAATGAAATCAAGTAATATATACATAATTCGAAGTAATAAAAACGAACGTTTCTGGCTCTCGTTTTGAGCCTTCTTCAGCGTAAAGTACAATTATTAAAATGTTACGATATGCAGATGGAATACATAATTTTACTATATATGCATGATTGAGATAAACGACAAGATCACGATAGGGTTCAGAACTAAGTAGCCTATAAACGCAATGTAGATTGGTTTTTACTAGATGCAGAATAGTGACTCGAAATCAGTATCACTTGAATCCTAAAAAGTAGTACATTACAATTAATTTCACTATATAAAATTGTACTAATAAAGTGAATACTCACAACGCAACCATTCTGCACTGTTCGTTCGTAAGACCATGTCGTTTACAAGATGACGGTTACTGTCAAATAATCAAGAGATAGTCAGTTTATATACCGAACCTGACTTTCAAATTTTTAGTAGCTTGTTTATTATGTCAACATATGACGACGGCAAGTTTTCTGTGTCTGTCTGTAAATTTAAACCATTCCTTTGTCTCTTAATATGCAACATTTCAGAGATTAATCTTTTAAAGAATGGGGTTTCATCTAATATTTTTACCTCATTCCAACAAAAGTCATGATCATACTGTAGTCTATGATTAGTGACAACTGAATAATTATTAACATTCTTATTAATCTGTGATCTATGTTCAGATATTCTAGTTTTTAGCATCCTCGAAGTTTGACTAACATATGATGCATTACAATGCGAACAATTAATCTTATAGATCACGTTGGTTTTAGAGTTATTTGGAATGTTGTCTTTATGTGCTTTGATAAATTTGCTTAGTTTATTCAGACTAAAAAAAGATAGTTTGACGTCCATGTTCCTTGTGATGTTCCTAAATTGCTCAGTAACGTTTGGTAATTAAGGAATAGTGAAGTAGGAGGAAGAATTTTTTTTGTGTCCTATCATTAATGCAGTCACAATTCTTAATTAGAAATTTTAATCTTTGATTAATGACATCAAAAATGACATTTAGCGAATAGCTATTATTTAATAAAATTTTAACAATGATATCCAGGTTCTTATTGTGAAAACTCGGATGCGACAATGTAAAGGCTCTATTTACCAAGCCGATTATCATGCCTTTCTTCTGGCAGTAAGAGTGTTGGAAGTTGAAATTTAGATATCTGCCTGAAAATGTAGATTTGTGGAACCAATCGAATATTAAAAAATTATTTTTAACTATTAAAGTTACGTCAAGAAAATTAATTTTACGGTCATCTTCTAATTCTGAAGTAAATTGTAATCTGTCATGGAAAGAGTTAAAAGTACAAAGAGTGACGTCAATGGAATCAGAAGGAACTGTCATTAGAATGTCATCGACATATCTAAAATAAAAACGAGGGGGTGAACTTTAGTGTATTTAGAGCATTCTTTTCCAGGTCTTGTAAAACAATGTCTGCTATGATAGGAGATAAGGGAGAACCCATCGGAGTCCCGAAAGTCTGTCTGTATGTGATGTTATTAAAGGTAAAAAACGTTGAATTTAAAACTAGTTTTACTGCATTCAAGAATTCAGATTCAGGCAAATCACAGCAGTCACGTAAAAAACACCACCTGTTAGAAATACTGGTAAGAGCCAGGTCGACAGGAACATTCGTAAACAAAGAGATCACGTCCAAAGAAATCAATTTTGTGTCATTATCAATGTAAATGTTCGATAATTTGTTAGTGTAGTTCACAATTTTTTTACTTGATTTTAATATTTCTTATGCTTCTACATTCTTTTAAGCAAGGAAAAAATAATATTAATAACTCAAAACTAAGTATTTGTTTTTACATCGTCACCGATTATAACATCACTTCTGATTTTATAAAAACCTTATAACGATTATTTGCAGATGCAACTTTTTTTTCTTTTCGAATCGAAATACAATTGAACGAAAAATGTTAAAAAGGGAACAGTGCATTTTGCAGAGCTGATACGATTCATAACGATGACTCATAACGACTTCATTTATCAATGCCCTATCACTTTGAATAATTTAGTTTGTGTGAAAAGAATAGGAAATGAAAGTTTATATAATGAGAAAGGAGCGAAATGAACACGAAAATATAATGTAGATTATCTTTAAATGACGAATACTATTAATTACACAACGTAGAAAATTTCTATTTCGTAATTTCTGAATATATTTAAGTTTGATTGATACTGAATCATTAATGTCAATAAAACTTTCCGTTCTTTTTTTATTATCACAACCTTGAAATAATGCAAACAAGAGCAAGCATAACCGCTAAAACATCATCATCGCTATGAAAATTGCTTCAAATTTAAACTTTTAACATTTAATATACATTGACATACATATTACTACAAAATAAATATTATTAAGAAAAAAATGTGAATTATGCAATTCGTAGCTTTTAATTTCATTAAGAAAATAGAGAATTTTTCTAATCTAGCCGTTCGGAATCGGCATTAAACTATAGATCTCATATACGTGATCTGGTACGCAACACAGATATATGAAAGAGAGATCACGATGTTCAGAATTGAACGAAGGACTAGAAAGAAGAAGAAAATAGCATGCAACGACATTTTATGTTATTCATAAGTTTGTGGTAAAAATTATTTATAGTATTTACTATTGTCATTGTGTTATTTAAGATTATATCTTATGTTTATATTATTTTTAAATGGATACTACACTATTCATTTCAGTCAAAAAAACATTATTCATTTCAATCAATTTTAAAATTAATTTCAGATACCTTTGTTAAAATTACAGTTTCAAAGTCCTGGTAATTATTTACTTATACGGACTACCTCCCTATTTCAATAACTCTCACATATCTTATCAAGATCATCACTCTGAGTAATGTTGTGAGTAAAGCAAAGCTACATTCACTTAATCTTGACCTCCATTAAGAATAAATATTACTTCATCTTAAGAAGTACATGCGTAGGTACAGTATATGTTTCCGCTCTCCTGCGGTGGGCTCTACTTTCAGAAGATACTTAACCCAACCTGTGATACTTCACTTTGCAAGTTATAAATTTATGTGAAATTATGTAACAACTGACTTTTTTTTCGATAAATGTATTAGTGAACTTATGAAACTTCTTTTGTTTACATTTTTTTAATAAACAATGACCACCGACTAAAATCTTCACAACATTACTCAGAGTGATGATCATGATAACATATGTGAGATATATTGAAATCAGGAAATGATCCATATAAGTAAATAATTACCAAATCTTTTTATATAATCTTTTGGTAAATGTAATTATCCTAGATATTCGTGATCTCTTTGATTTCGAAAAAGTTTATTGCTAAGATTATAGATTAAATAAAAATTTTTTGTGATTAAAAAAGTTATAAAAAATATTATTTAAAATTAGTTGTGTCAGGTCATTTTCATGAAATTTTAAGAATACATTTACACTTATATAAAATTATTTTTAATATCGATCGAGTTATCTTTGAGAATATATATTTAATAATTCGCGATTATTTTTTATTGAGAAAATTGTAAAAAACTGTAATAAATGCATTCAGAGCTCGAGAGAGATATATTCTTAAGAATAACTCGCTCGATATGAATAAATGCATTCCAGGCTCGAGAGAGATATATTAATCTTTTTTATAATTCTAGGCTCGAGAGAGCTATAATAATCTTTTTTATAATTTTTTATAATTTTAATACTTTTTTATAATTTTAATCACAAAGTAAACGTATAAGTATTATGTATATATATATATATATATTTGTGCATATTTGTATATGCATATTTATAATATATATATTTGACTACGAATTGATATTGAAAAGCTTAAATGGTCGGTAGAGATTCTAACAAGTGATTATCAAATTAGAAATGGGAAAAAGACATCGAAATTATAAATAAACTACGATGATTTAATATAAAGATTTTTTGAATAAAACAATCATTATTACTTTCAATAAGAATTGATATCATAATCTGGAAAAATCGCGATATATTTTAATTAATTTCTCATTCTATTTGACTAAATTCCTATCTATTGTCGTCTTTACTAATAAAAAAAATGAAAATCGTTATAAGATATAAATTAGATTACAAAATTATAATCATTTATACAAAATAATCGATCTGTCGTCAATGTTCTTTTACCATGATTCTTATTTGCGCACAGATTTCTGTAGCTTGAGACCAGAAATCAATCTTGATGCTGTTTTTCCCACTGCAAGTGCATGCTAACGGCCGAGCGCCGCGAAAAGCAGTATCGTCTATGCCGGTCCAGTAAGGGTAGCAAAGAGGGCACCATCGTGCAAAAAAAAAATATATATATATATAAATTAACATAGAATATTATTTAATATTATGCATAATATATAAAATAATATAAAAATTATATATATATATATATATATATAATTATTATATATATATATATATATAATTTTATTTATATATATATGTATATATATATAAATTATATATGTATATATATATATATAATTTTATTATATTATTTTATATATTATGTATAATATATAAAATTTTATATGTTATATATATTATATAAAATATAAAATAATACAATAAATTATTATATTTTCTTTATCTACGCGACGGTGTTCCCTTTGCTTTTGTTCTCTTTGCACTCGACCGCTAGCATGCTTGTAGTAGAAAAAACGGCACCAAGATCCGGAATCTACTTGTGATGCGCGTCCATCCGCCCCGAAAATCTTAACGAGGCGCCAGCCAAGCTGCCACGCTAGATAGGATTGCGAGAGTCGTATCGAGAACTCCGGAGAGACGAACTATTATTATTATTTCGCGTTCTTAACGTTTCTTTGTTACTTTTTTAATGTTATATTCATTTTGTAGATTTTTTTGGGCAACCCGTCAGAGCATCGGGAAGAGGACGAAGAGGAAACTTTGACGACAATCGAAGCAGCGCTTCCATTCCAGCCACAGATTCGAATGTGGGAAACGTCCTTCTTCTTCGAGTCAGGATAACGCAAAATCATGGGTGACGTTTGCAGCAAAAGGAGGAAGAACATCCCTTAAATATCCCTCGGCTGTCTAGACCCGAGATTACAGGGCCCAGTTGGCGCTACTCTCCGAGAACGGAGACAAAAGATCGGCTAGAGAAGATCGTCGATAAAGAGTCCCCACAAATTTAGAAGATTCAAATTATCGGGGCCATTACAATCTCCGATACGGTGTTGTCGCGAGGCGCCGCGAAATCTATCGTGTAGCGGTGCAATTGGACGCCTGCGCACAGAATTGACACTGTTATCGATCCTGAATCGCGAGATCCAGGGAGACACTCTGGCGCGGGCGCTCATCTCAAGTGGTTGTGTTGTCGCTATAGTTTCGTCGTTGTCGTGTGAGTTTCGCAGAAGAAACTGAGAGGACGGAGCCGAGGATCATCCCGTTCTACGACAAGGAGCGAGCATATCAGTGAGATTGTCCATCTTTAATTTAAGCCATGCCAATTTATGTGTGCGCGATTCTGTTCGTTATCCTACCGTCTCTCTGTCGCGCTATTAAATTGTATGATTCGTGTATGATATCGGTCGCATACACGATAAAAAACATTTTGTATTTCTGTTAAAATTTTCTCGTGTAAAAATTTTTGTGTTAAATTTTTAACATACTCTTATGTTAATGTAACATATTATCGTTGCGTTATTTTGATATTTCTGTGTTGAGTTAATATTCACGTTTCTAAGAGTTAAAACAACACAATTAATATGTAAATGCATGAATTTTTCATGAAATATGTTATATGTTAAAATGAACAGATAAGAATTACAAATTTTTTCAGCTCGTCATAAATTTCAATAAATTAAGACAGAAGTAAAAGGCATTTACGAGCAATCACTAGTTATTAGGTATGTTAAAATAATTTAATATGATTTAATAATATTTGTGAACCTTTCAGTTCTTCCTTTGAACCATCTTCAACACAATAGAAAATTAAAAAGTTCTAAATATTACATTTATTATATTCGGTCAATACAATGTTATAAGAACGATCAAAAATTCAGTAAAAAGGGACAGTAAAAAAGGAGCAATAGATCTGTTATCTGGCATTATCTAATGCATGAATGTAGCATCCAAGCTTGAATTTTAAGCTAATTTCGGTCCTAGTCCATTGATTCATCTTCAAATATCTCTCTAATTTATCTCTCGTTGTTTGACAAAGAAAGTTGAAAGATATCCTGGTTGATGGCCAGATCCGAAATCGCAAACACAGTAAAACATTTTTACAACAAAGTATCGAGGCTGACAAGTAAGTTAATTGATTAATGTTACATTTAAGTGTTACATTTTTGTGTTAATTTTTAAACATATTACTTGTGTTATTTATTTACATACTGCCTTCTGTTAAATTAACATTAAAATTAGAGTGAATAAATTGGAACATGTGAAATATATGTTAAATTTAACACAAAATTTTTTACTGTGAATATAAGTGTGTTGCGGTGCGCAAAAATACGAGACTGAATTTCGAAAGATTCGCGTATGTTAGGAGCGTATGTTATATCGAGAAGTAAAGTAAATGCGGTGTAAATGGCATCTGACGGCTATCGATTATCGATCGCATTGACTCGTCGCAAACGAATTATCACGTCTTCGTAAATTAATTAATCATTCTCGTTCGATTATTAGGTATTCTTTCGAATCGATTGCTGTCGATTTGAACATCGAGACTAAAAGTTAGAGCGAGTAGAAGTGCGTTTGCGGAAAAAGTCCCGTAAATAAGACAACAATTCGACTGTCAAAGTATCGTTACGTTTTTCGATGCGCCGTTCGGCTCGCTAAGTCTGGCCATAAAAAAGAGTATTAAAAATATCAGGAATGTAATAGCATTTCCTTAGGTTTTCCTTAAGTTATCGCATGAATATTCGATCTTCCTGATTTTCACGTTTTGCCAATTTCAATAGATTGTCTTATGATTATGATCACCGTTATCGAATTATTATTTGTTACATTTCGTTGCTTCAAATATTCTCTAATTTATGTTACTATTATTTTTCTTTAAATTGTTTCTTCTCTTCTATTTTATTTTCTTTTTTTTATTGAATAAACTTGTTATATTGTATTTTTTTATACTAAGTCCGCGCAATTCGAGTGTCGACCTTTTGTAAACATTAGATTTCGTTGTGATAGTGGAATTTTTTGATTTTCGTAAAGTCTCGTAAATTCATTATAATATCATTTTCCATAGATCTACTATACCATTAAACAAGCTAATCGATCTGTGACGAATAAAGCGTTATTTTAGCGCATTGATACGTGACAGACTGAATCTGGTGCTCAATTTTGAGATCTCGATATGGCCTTCGCTTCGCTGCGGCTCGCGTAGTACACCCTCCATCTCTGTTCCTTCGAACGCGAGTATTCTTTTTTCGTTATTTATATTTTTGACGACGTTTGAACACCCGAGGATTGTAAAAATATTACGTTGCAAGCTTTTGCATGAAAATTATGAGTTGCGATGTAATACGATGATCCGAAAATAATGTAATAATATACATTTTGCGTGTAGTTGTATAACAATACGAACTATAAATATCATATTGCAAAGCAAATTTGTGTGGTTTCCTATATGTTTTACCGCGTAGTAAAATACATTTTCTTTTCTTGTCTGTCGTGATCACAAATTTTGCAATATATGATAAATTTCAGCTATGAATGAATCAAAGTCTGATATCCAATCCTTCTACAAAAACAAGACCATCTTCATTATTGGTGCTTCTAGTTTTATGGGCAAGGTTCTCATAGAAAAGTTGCTATACAGCTGTTCGGATCTCAATAAAATCTATATCTTAATGCGAGACAAGAAAGGTCGTAATTGCGACAATCGACTTGAAGATATGTTTAAATCATCTGTAAAATATTGTGCGACTCATATTATATTTATTATCCTTAATCACAAAATAATGTTGCTATATATTTAAGATTATTATTTACTTTAGGGGAGCAACCTCTGATGACCTTGAGCTTGACATATGTGTCAAGGTCACTGTCCTGAGTAACACTCAAAAGATTTTAGCCGTCGTTCGTTGTTTATTAAAAAAGTATTAAAAAGAAAAAGAAGTATTAACAAAAGAACTTCACAATTTAATGCTTTTTATCTCTGAAAATATTGATTTGAGAAAAAAAATATTGTGCGTACACATACATTTGTGATATATTTTAATTGTATTAAATTATATTAAATTCTATATAAATTTAAATTATATTAAATTTATTTAAAATTATTATTTTTTCATATAACAGCTAAAAGAGGTTTATGAAAAAAATGCATATAACCTTTTTTATAGAGTTTTTCAGCGGCTTTATTTTTTGCTTAAAATTTTTTTCTCAAATCAATATTTTCGAAGATAAAAGGCATCAAATTTGTGAATCCTTTTGTTAATAACTTTTTAATAAACAACGAGCGACGGCTAAATCCTCCTGAAGAATGGCTACTATAACATATGTCAAGGTCAATGTCATCAGAAGTTGTTCGCCTAAAGTAAATAATTACCATTATGTAACATATTGTGTAAATCATATTATATTTTTTATTTTTAATGATAAAATAATGTTGCTATATATTCTGAAATATTCTTATAAGAATCATATCATATGCTTGTACATTTGTATTTTCCATTTAGAGCTTATTAATTTTTTTTATTTGATACAACTAATTTTTATATTAAATTGTTAATTTTAAATTGATTCTTATCAAGATTTACAATTAACTCTTTCGTACTTCCGGCTTTTCCAAAAATATACTTTTCATATGAAGATAATTTTATAAATTTTTGGCTTTTATAGAATTTTTATTATATCAAATTTATCATCAAAATTTGAATTCAAAATGGCAGATTTAAAGAAGCGACCATGAAAAGTTTAAATAACAATATATTTAAAATATAATCTTGGATTTTTTAAAAATATACTGGATGTCCCATTTTATTTTTATCAGTTAAATATCTCGATATTACTTAGAGTTAGAAAAAAATGTTTCAGACAAAAGTTATATAGCTTGAAGGTGATAATAAGATTGAGTCATTTGACCTCAAAAAGTCGTTTGAAGATCACCTTCAATTTTTTAAACGGAACTGTCTACTTTTTATTACATATTCTTACAGCTTATCTCGAGAGCTTTCCAAAACAATATAAATACTTTCCGAGGCTTGAAATCATTTCTTAATTTTACATAAATCGTAAAATATTTTGTAAAATATTCATTTTTCGATTATCTTACCTTAATACTTTTATGCACACAATAATGAGAGGAAATATGTTGTTGAAACGTTGTTGAAAACAATAACTTGTCAACGCGGAGACAATCTTCTTCCGTCAACGAACTTCTTGCCGACAAAATAACGGGTGACAAATACATCCGCAGAGACGGGACGCGGGGGCGCAACATTACCTACATATATACATACATATAGATACATACATATAAATAAATATATATATATATATATTTATTTATATGTATGTATCTATATGTATGCATATATAATAAATATATAATAATAAATAAATATACAGGGTGTCCGTCGATTTTCGACCTTAATGAAATAAATAAGTAGATTGGCTCAAATTAAGAAGAAATTCTATATTGTTTTGGGATTGTCGCAATAATTACGGAAAAATTAAATAAAGAAGATCGGCCAATCTGCGTGAATAGAAGCGCGCAGTGACGAGAGTCGTCCCACTGTAATCCGATACTAGTCGCGCCGCGAAGCGGTAGGCGGGTCGAGACATGATGATGATTTGCGATATATCGCAATACCGCGCCGAAAAATGACCCGTCCTTTTAGCGGCGAGAAAATGATGCGCTATCATCACACCACCTTGCGGTAGATAGCATGGTGCGCTTTTTTTATAGTGGTTTCCCCCATAGGCCTATTCCACTTTCAATTTGAAAATTGAAATTTCGGGAGGTGATTCGGGACCCAAAAACAAACAAAAAAGTTCATATAAACATAGATCCGGAAACGAGCTGTTTCCGAGTTATAGCCACTTTTATGTTCAAAAATCGTAATTTAGAATCCGCTTGGCATCCCTCTTTCTTAAATTAAAAATTTTTATTTTTTAATTTTTATTTGTTATTTTTATTTAATTTTTAATTTTCCATTTTTATTTAAAAAATTTTTTTAAATTTTTATTTTTAATTTTTTTTTAATTTTAATTTTAATTGTTTACAGAAATGCACCCAATAATATTGCTGACTTAAGACAAAGAATAATTCATGGATTTGAAGAAATAAGGAGGGATCAAAATTTTCAAAGAGTTCGGAATTCCTTTGATAGAAGAATAAGGGCCTGCATTCGTGCTGAAGGTGATCATTTTGTACATCTTATTTAATTCGATTTAAATTGAAAAAAACTAAAAAAATTAAAATTAAAAAAAAATTAAAAATAAAAATTAAAAATTTTAAAAATAAAAATGGAAAATTAAAAATTAAATAAAAAAACAAATAAAAATTAAATATAAGAATTTTTAATCTAAGAAATAATTAAGAAGGAGGGATGCCAAGCGGATTCTAAATTACGATTTTTGAACATAAAAGTGGTTATAACTCGGAAACAGCTCGTTTCCGGACTATGTTTATATGAACTTTTTTGCTTGTTTTTGGGTCCCGAATCACCTCCCGAAATGGAGTAGACGATTTTTCGGACACCCTGTATAATGGAATGCTCACTCAAATGGAAAGAAACGGAACAAAAGAGATATAAAATTGCTACCTTTTCTAATTCTAGCCCGTCCTTTTCTAATTTGAGCTATAAGACAAGGATATATATATATATATTATGTCTGCTATCATATCTATCCTTATCTATCTTTATCTTTCGAGTGATCAGCTACTTAACATCGAGTGAACATTCCAGTATATATAATTCAATGAAATATACATAACGAATAGTCCCTGCAACACATTACATGACAAGATGAGTTGCTTTTACACACACACACATATATATATATATATATATATATATATGCGTGTAAATATAAAATGTTATTTTCTCCTGAATGAGATTCTTTTAATTATTAGCAATGATCTGCCAAAAATCTTTTTAATAGTTTAATATATTATTAAAATTATTTAATAATTTTTTTTATCACTAATAATTTATATTACAAATACAAATACAAATATGTTTGAACATTATTCAGTCTCGGAATATAATTTCTCATACGTAATGCGCAATACTTATATAATTAAAATAATACTTGTGGTCTGTATATAACGTTTCTTATAAATAACTGTGATTTAAACAGTCATTAAACTTAGACTGCTTTTGTTTTGACGCTTTCATTGTTGAAATTATCTCTCTATTTTTGTTTGATATACGATGTGCAACGAAGACAGAATGATGATTACAGCGCTGAAAGCGTCAAAACGAACGCAGCCTTAAAGTAAATATACTTATTTTGCTTTTGATTTTATAATTGGAATGCGATATGGAATAAAATTCCTATAAACTCATGTAAATTCACAAAAAACAAAACTTACGACAAAAATAAGAAAAGTATATTTTATATATCAATATATTTATCTACTAATATCTTTATTTAAATGAAATAACCGGTACTATTAATTGCATTTCATTTGGAAAATATAACTAAAAACTAAGATTTTTAAAACTTTGATATGAATAAGAAAGCTACATTCAATGCGATGAGTACTTGTTTTATTATCCGACTCTCTTTTTTAAGATTAGTCTCACGATATTTGTCGGTCAATTTCAGTAGCTCTCATCACAAGTAAATCGATTGTGCTAGTATACAAGGTATCCAGAGGCAATTGCTCTACTCATGCCAGATTGAGCGGGTTAAACCGAATAAAAAAGTTATTTTGCTATAATTACCAAGAAATTAATTTTTAAAAATTGGTCAATTCGCGCGAGTTATTGCGCGCGACGAGAAGAATAATTCAATGCAGGACTCCGTTGCAATGATACGTATCGTTCGTACACAGCTATTGTCTTTTGTAGAGCACTCCTTTCATCGCTTCGCCGCGCGCCTTGTGTCACAACGGAAGAACTCTTCTCGCCACGCGCAAATTGACCAATCTTTTTTAATTAACTTCTTGCTAATTATTGCGCAGATAATAAAATAATTTGCTTACTCGGTTTAATCTGCTTCTCCGCATGGGTTAAGGGAAATTGTCTTCACACGGTAAAGCAATTATTCTCTCATTGCTTCGCTTCTATGTCTATATTTTATTATTGCCAACGGCTCAAATCAGTAATGTCCAAAATCAACTCAGGTTCATTGTAACCGGGAACGGAAAATTTCTGATTATTATTACTCACTTGTTTAATCGTTTTTACCTTAAGTATGAACTTGTTTTCTGCATGTCTTCATTTTCCGAAGTACAAAGCGATTTTTCCGATAATATCAACATGTTAGTAACGCAATTTTGTGCCACAATATTCAACGTTGACGAAACGAGCGACTAATATATGGAAGTACCAACAAATAATAAAAATCATGTAATAGATTATGTCTCGTATTAGTATGCATTGTCAGGCAATACCCTTTCATCACGATCATCAGGCAATATCCTTTTCCTTTCTCGATCATATCGCAGTTTGCTAAGGCGAAACCATTCGCTTGCAACAGTTTCGAAGTCGCATTCATCGACACCCTTGCTTCTTAAAATACCTAAAATATTCAATAATATAGTTAATATTACAAATAAAATACCAATACAATTTAGGCAAATAAAAATATGTGACGTGTGAAAAAAATCACCTTTTAAGATGCGGATGCATTTCAAATCGCTCATTCGATTAATTTTTCTCGCGGCCACACCAAGAACATGCTATGCCGAATTCATTTGTGAATAAACGGCTCACCGTTGAACCAAATTTTTGCTGCTTTTTCTTCCGATTTTACTCATAAATTCGACCTTAAAAGGAAATTAAGTGAGATTAGAAACTCATTTATACATAATTAGATAAACAATAAATGTAATTCAATATACTATTACTTATATAATAAATATTATTTATATATACAAAAATTAACTTACAAAATTCGCTTTTATTTCAGCACTTTCCATGCTTTCCTCAAAATCTTTAAGATTTCGTATGGAATTGATTGGAAGTATATCATCGAATTTATTTGTAGACTCTTCCGCATTAACGCCTCTTTCTAAAATTTTCAGCCTTTTGTCGATGTTTTTTACATATTTCAAAACTTCCACACAAATTGGAATCAACTTTTCTGAAATAAAATTAATTGACATATAAATTTTCTTTTACTATATTGCTTCTGATCAAGATAGAGCAGGATACAATAAGTTAAAGTATCGTATTTATATGTATATGACACAATAATATAAATATAAAATAAGATTCTTACCAATGTCGTCAACTGTAGCTAATGCAGTTAATGGGGAACTTGAAATAACATTCACATCTAAAAAAAATTATTGCATCAATTGTAGATTTGACATCTTATGTTAATAATATCAATTTCACAAAGATACTATGGAAAATAAAATAATTTTGAACTCTTACTTTGTAAATTAATTTCCTTAGGTTTCGATGTTGATAAATTCAAATTAATGTTATTAAGTTGATCCATTTGTATCAATTCTATATGTTCTGTATCACACAATGAACGATTTGACATAGAGCTTTTTTCAGCGACATTTTCACACAAAAATTGCTTTTCATACAAGATTTGTTTGGTGGTATTTTCATACGAAAATCGCTTTTCATGCGGGACTTGTTTGGCGGACAAATATTTTTTTCTGGATGAATCCTGATCTTTATCCACTTTTGACTTCTTGGGCTTCTGATGTAACCGCGGAAGTGAATCTATAAAGTGTAATAAAAGTTAGTAGAGTGAATAGTTGCTTTCACACTAAATCGTTGATATTATATTAAAGAAAAAAAATTTTAAAAGAAAAATTTTGATTTCTAATGCAATAGAAATATAATATAATTAAATGTAATTACTGTAATCGTCATCCGCACTGTCACCGGAAATGTCATTATCATGGAATTGTTTTTCATGTGCGATTCTTTTCCCACGTCCTCTGTTTTCCTCACAAGAAATTGTGTAATTAATATCTTCTGCTTTTTTTCGTGCCTTTTCGAAAGTCTCTGTAAATATGAAATATTAATATATTAGTATTGTATAATTTTATTGTATATTATATAATTCTTATAGAATAATTGTCACTTTTAGGCTTATCACAGTAGCATTCTATGTTTACGTCGAAAAGTAACCAATCTGCCTCTGGTGGATAGTTTTTTTTAACGAAAAAGGAAGCATTTTTAGTCATTGGCCATCTACATTTAGTAGAATTGTTTGTTAGCCACGAAGTCGGAATTTCGGAGTATGTCCCTTCATTCGGAAATTGTACAACCGCATACGAAAAACTCATTTTGACGTTCAATATATATCTTTATACAGTCATATATATATATATATATATATATATATATATATATATGTTGCGTCCCCGTGTTTCTTTCCTGCGGATAACTTGGACACCCGTGACGTTCGGCTGAAGATCGCGTTGTTAAGAGGTTGTTGACAGTTGCGGTTGTCATTTGGAATCGGGAAATAGCTGTCAAGCTATCCGGACGCGTTTTACATACGAGCCGTTCCGTTGTGTTATTATTCTTTGTGTTCTGTGTTATTGTGTTGCCTATTAAAGTTCCCGTGTATCTTTAAAAGTGTTCGTTCATTTCCCGCGACTCACGACGGCCGATTTCTTTAGCGCGCGCCCTTCGATATATATCGAAGTCCTCGCCTCGAGCGTAACAATATATATATATATATATATATATATATATAATTATATGTAAATATATAAAATAAATTATAAAATATTAGTTGTAAATATTTAAAATAAAACCACACATTAGAAGAGCATAGTACAATAACAAAAATCGATTGTATATAATAGATTAATATTAATCAAAAACATAAACATTTTATTCACTATTTTTATCGACCTAATGCAATAAGCTAAAAACTATACTTGAGTTATCATCAGAAGACACATCATCTGCTTTTAAACATTTACGTGAAATTTGGTCAGCTGTAACAGTTGCATATAAATTTGCCTCACTATCAGTTAACTTATAAATTCTTACCAGTGTTGAATCATACGGAGAAGTAAAGAATGGTTCAATAGAAAGATGTTATTTTATTCTAAAACATAGAATATTATTCTTTAAGTAAATATCATTAACTGTAGCAATTATACTATTTGAAAGAACACAACATTATTACCATTTTTGGACGATAAGGTAAATCCATCAAATTTTATTTACTTTTGTTTTATTTTTATTGTAATGAATAATTGGAAAATCTTTTGAAGGATTCGAAAAGTTTTTCTCAGTGTTTCTTTTTTCTATAATTCTGTTAGCTATTTGTTCTAGAGTTTGCCACTAACTTTTAACGATTCTTTAATTGTATACAAATAATTTTCAAATTTAAAAGCAGAATAAGAATCAATTGTTCCAAATCGTTTAACATCATTACATATATGCATTAAATTATGCACATTATGTGATAAGTATTGATCTCCGTAATACTCGCGGAATTTTCGAACAAAGAATTCAAAAAGAGATTGTGCGTAATCAAGCAGATGCTTATATTGTTTATCTGATACAATTCTTACAGCAACGCATAGACATAAAGTGTATGTAAAGTTTTTTAGATAATACATTTTTCATTATAATTATTCCTGTATACAGTGCAAAAAGCTTATGTTCGGTTGCTTTCCAACGATCTAGATCTCTTGGACGACGTGCAAATTCTATGGGTATAAACATTTTCAATTTGCTATTAAGTTTTTGGACTTTATGTAATAAAACAGCAGTCAATTGTATATTTATCGGACCTTTAATCCAAAATCGAAGCATTGTTTTATTAACACCAAGAAAAATAAGATGCATACAATCTAACGGCACATCCGAAACCATTCCAATGTCTACAGTCTCTAAAATGGTTGGTTTAATATTTATCAATGTGATGTTCTTCATGCTGTCTACTTTTAAATGAAAAATCCGTCCTGAAGGTTGAATTTTGTTCTAAAAATACAACTTATTGAATAAATTCACCTTCTTGTATACACTTAGTGCAGCTGAAATAATCTGTGCGACCTTTAATACCACAAACAAAAGATTTTGCTGGAGCATCACATATTATAGCATTAAATTTAATACGAATAATTCCCCCATTAATATTTAAACCGGAATCAAGAATAAGTTTTGCTTCGTCTATAAACGATTTTAGAAAAACATCGACATCTTGTGATTTCGAATTGCCATGATAAATGCCTATAACGAATGGTTCTGTATAAAAATTTGCAACTATAGCACCTAAGATACGTCAAAATTGACTCCTCGTACTTTTTGTAATAGGCAAACCATCGATATTAATATTTAGTTTCAATTCTGTTGGATACAATAATGTTTGAAAATGTATTTTAATCGAATGTTTTAAATCTTCTGCAAGTCTAAAATGAATATATTTTCCGTCATTCATTTTTATTATTTCTGAAAATGTATTGCGTGGGGTTTTTATTTATGTTCACATTTATGTGACAATCAACTGGAACACTCAAATTATTTCTTAACAAAATTCGTAATATCATTTACGGCACTCTGACTAATATTATGTTTCGTAACATCTTAAATCATCATGCAAGGAATTTTCAATATTTTAGGTGTCATCTGATGATAAACTGTGAAAATTGTCAGTAGCATCTGATTTACTTTCATTAAAAATAGAACTTATATCATTACAATTATTATTAATACTTACATTTTCATTTTCTGAATTACAATCATTAATAGTTATCGCACTATTTATTTCCTCTGTGCATGTCTTTTTAATATTTTGGCCAAAAACATTTAATACATTACTTTCGCCTAATACAATTCTTCGTTTTTGACGCTGTGATAAATTACAGAAATCTTTGCGTGACATGATACATATTAAAATTTATTTTGGTAATTATTTACAAAAACGGACCACCCTCCGATGACCTTGACCTTGACATATATTGTCAAGATCATGACCCTGAACAACATTCCGAAGATTTCAGCCGTCGGTCGTTGTTCGTTAAAAAGTTATGGTAATTATTTACCTTAGGGGAGCCACCTCGGATGACCTTGACTTTGATATATGTTGTAGGGGGTACACCTCTAACACATGATTTGAATTTTGCGGCGGTCTCGTTTAGTTTCTGAGATATGCGACCTTGTAGTATCATAATTTTTATATACAATAATACTAATAATTTTGATTTTTTGTATGGAATAGTACAAATATAAATTATATGATTTTATATAATTTTATATTTAAAAAAATAACTACCTTGGGCGATAGACATTGGGCTACCGACAGTGCCGCCCGACCCCCCTCCGCGGGGAAGGCGGCTTAACGGGCGCGCTAAGCGCGCCCTACCGCCTTCCCCGCTCCGAGGGGCGGGCTCCGCGATTAGGAAATAAATAAAAACTATTTATCCGATTCAACTAGTTTAAATACATTATAATTTTAACAAAAATTTTTAATTCCTAATCGCGGAGCCCACCCCTCGGAGCGGGGAAGGCGGTAGGGCGCGCTTAGCGCGCCGTTAATCCGCCTTCCCCGCGGAGGGGGTCGGGCGGCACTGTCGGAGCGTAGCCCAATGTCTATCGCCCAAGGTAGTTATTTTTTAAATATAAAATTATATAAAATCATATAATTTGGATAGTTCCAGTGTAATCTTAAAAAATTAATATCTCGCTTCCCGTAGCAGAGCGACGATTTTGTTAGAGGAGAAAGTTTCTTTACGCATCAAAATCTATTTATAAAAAAAGTTTTAACAAAATCGGTAAAGAGACCCACTCTCTTGTAGTATTATCAATTACCATTATAATTTTCTAATTTGTTTTGTTAATAACTTTTTAACGAACAACAACCGACGGCTGAAATCTTCGGAATGTTGTTCAGGGTCATGATCTTGATAATATATGTCAAGGTCAAGGTCATCGGAGGGTGGTCCGTTTTTGTAAATAATTACCTTTATTTTTTTAACAGAAAATATTATATATATATATATATATATATATATATATATATACACTCTTTAAAAAAATTAAGAGGACAACAGTTTTTTTACAAAAAAATTGCCAAACTTTGAGATGCTGTAACTTTGCGAAGAACTATCCTACAGAAACGAAAAAAAAGAAAATTAAAGTTTGAAATGTCTACTTTAAGAAACTTTTTGGTTCATGACGATATCTTTATTAGTTTTGAAGTTATGTGACTTTCAAGCGGAATAGAGCAAATATAAAAATAAAAATTTCAACTTTAACGCATCGCACCGAGTAGGGTAATTATTTCTGGCTTTTTAAACCAAATGCACTTGAAAGGTTGTTCTTTTACCTTTAATTTTGTTTTACACTTTTTGCCGTACAATTTTTTGTTGCCAAGTTATTGCACTTTGAACACAAAAGCATTTCTCAAACTTTAACAGGCCATATTAGGCGAACGGATCATCATACAAGAATGAAAAAAAAATATTTTGAAGCTTAAAGTATCTGCTTTCAAGTCATGGAACGAAATTTTAGTTTTGACTTCTTTTTGTATGTCGTTTTGCACTTTGAATTCAAAATTTCAGTACTTCGACAATAGATGAAAAGATGGCTGCCCGTATCCTAAAAATTATCCTTTCGGTTGCCCCAGCTTAAGAATGAAAGTTGGACGTGTACTTTTTAAAATGCACTTTGGTTTTTTAAGATTCGATCATTTTTGACAGAGATATTCAGCTTTAAAGTTTGGGAGACAATTTTAAACAGAACATGCATATGGTAAACGTATTCTTAATCGCACCTACAGTTCAAAATGTAACGTATAAAACTTTCTGAACTTTTTGCTTGATGCTTCTCTGAATTCGCGGGTATAAATATCAGTATGCATCATATGGCTGTAGATAATAAGGTATGTAAGTGTAAATGTAATAATTTGACCCGTCTCAAATTCGTTGGCATATCGTCGTGGCATGTTATGCGTATTAGCGATAATCAGTACGATCAAAAGCAAAATAAACGTCCTACAGTGAAAGATCCCAGTATATCGACGAAGGATTAAGCGGCGCGATTTCGATATATTGTCGAATATTTTGCCTTTCAAGTGTGAAACCTTTTGCGGAATTATAATTTCGATGAAATAGAATACTTTAAGCATTTAGTCCTTGGCATACGGCAATATTGCATGAAAGAAGATTTATCTACTTTCGAAAGTCGGCATCAAAAAATGTGAGTATTCTTTACATAAATTTATTAAATTTCGCGATATTTTCGTACAATCAAACAATATCATACTAATAATTGTTAAAATTTGACACTTCTCAGACTTTTCATTCACAGGATTACCGCGTGTTGGCGCTGTGGATTGATAATTTTTTTAATGTTTTGTTACCTAATTATATGTATAACCTCAACTCACTTATTGCTTACTGCATATATAACTGCATATATAAGTTTTTTAAAATAAATTTAATTTATTCCATGATTTACATTTGGTTTTTTTGGTTTTTTAAATATACATACATATGTATATGTATATATATATATATATATAATATATGTATTTGGTTTTTTAAATGTACGTATGTATGTATATTTAGAAAACTAAAAATGTAGATCATGCAATAAATGAAATTTATTTTAAAAAACGTATATACAGGGCGATCCCGAACAACCTTTCGTCTGTAAAATGACGTATTCCTGACACTATTTTAAGACAATTTTTCCTTTACCAAAATTTGATTTGAAGCGTAGTTTTTGAATTATGGACAAATAGGAATACGTCATTTTACAGACGGAAGGTTGTTCGGGATCGCCCTGTATATATATATAAGATCATTTTGTTGGAGGTGTGTGTGTGTGTGTGTGTGTGTGTGTGTGTGTGTGTGTGTGTGTGTGTGTGTGTGTGTGTGTGTAAATTACCTCACAATAACATTTTATATAATATTACAATGATGTCATAGTGATATCCCACTTGTGACAAAGCGGACATTTGCATGTCACCATAACTTTGTTGTGATTTCATTGTGATAGCACTGTGACTTTTTTGGAAGTACTCTCCAACTTATTTTTTCACCGCTTAAATAAACTCTCTCTCGCTACATGTGACACAGCTATATCGGCGGAAATGAAAGTCCTAAAATATATTTTATATTTAAAATATATTTTTGTTAAAAATTTTTTATATTATCGTATTCTATGAAGCTCATTTATTTCAGGATGTACATTCTTCATGTCATGACGATATTTTTATTTCACTTCGGTGTATTATATTTTATTTATAACAATGTTGAAATGGTAAGAATTTTCTTGGACTACTTACTGAAAAAATAAAATCGCTACCGTTTATACCCAGACAACACAAGTATGTTCTATGAACATTCATAGAATAACATTGGAGAATATTTAAATATTTCTAGAATGTTCCTATATAATACTTTGGAGTTCCTATGAACCTCCAATAGAACATTAAAAGTAGACAAAAAGTCAGGTTCTGTGAACATCCTATGAATATTTTATAGAATATTCTATGAATATTATAATTACTACATATAATATTTTAATAACATTCCGTAAATATTATGAGAACATTTCTTGGATATAAAATGAACTTTCAGAGAACATTCTGCGTATTTTCATGGAATCTTTTTGGAATATTCTTTTTGAATATTCTATGCTTGAGATTTCACTTAATATTTGTCGACGTTGCCGAACGTAGCAATTAGCTGTCAAAGAGAATTTCTAGAGTCTCTATTGAGATCCTAAGAAATTCTTTATCTGATAGTCAATTGCTATCCGACACATCGATAAATGTAAAATAAAATCTCAGGCTGATAAGAAAAGGTATAATGAAAGAAATAAGATATAGATACAATTAATAAAGATTTTATATCATAAAATATACACACACACATACACATACACACACACACACACACACACACACACACACACACACACACACATATATATATATATATAAAAATTATTATATAATTATAAAATTATAAGTACAAATATATGATAAAAAATATATGTATGAAAAATTAACACTTAAAAATCACTTCTTTCAGGTACTAAATTATACAGTGTTACATACACACACATATATACAGGGTGTCCGAAAAATCGCCTATTCCACTTCGGGAGGTGATTCGGGAGCCAAAAACAAACAAAAAAGTTCATATAAATATAGGTTCGGAAACGAGCCGTTTCCGAGTTATAGCCACTTTTATGTTCAAAAATCAATTATAAATATTGAAAAATTGAAAAAACTAAAAAAATTATAATTAAAAAAAAATTAAAAATAAAAATTTAAAAATCGTAATTTAGAAATCGTAATTTAGAATCCGCTTGACATCCCTCTTTCTTAATTATTTCTTAAATTAAAAATTTTTATTTTTTAATTTTTATTTGTTATTTTTATTTAATTTTTAATTTTCAATTTTTATGTTTAAATTTTTATTTTTAAATTTTTATTTTTAATTTTTTTTTAATTATAATTTTTTTCAATTTTTCAATATTTGTAATTGATTTTTGAACATAAAAGTGGCTATAACTCGGAAACGGCTCATTTCCGGACCTATGTTTATTATGAACTTTTTTGCTTGCTTTTGGGTCCCGAATCACCTCCCGAAGTGGAATAGGCGATTTTTCGGACACCCTGTATATAATACAAAACACTTATTTTTACTAGAAAATATCACTAAAAGTCTTCGAGTAATGTCTTAAAATACTAATACGGCTCTATGATTAGTTTAAAACATAATAAGATTACACTTAAGACAACTTAAATCTTTTGAACACAATTACGATTCGTAGTTGTTGTACTATTCTTAGAAAATCTCTAAGGGCCACATAGACTGATATTTTCCGCGTAACGCGTACCGCATAACTAATTAGAAGCGTAATTCTGTTATAGCATAACAGGAGCACAACAGAATTACGCCTCTAATTGGTTACGCGATACGCATTACGCGGAAAATTTCAGTCCATGTGGCCGTACCCTAACCTTTAACTTTCGCTTCTGCACGAGTGCGATTGTAGCGCCATAGGATATGTTCAGAAAATAACTGTATTCGAATATTCTCTGAATATTTGGGAATCGTCTTGTTAGAATATTCTGAGAATTTAACAAATAATATTCCAAAAATATTCAGAATATTCTTAGAACTATATAAGAATATTATTTCCAATATTCTGAGAATATTGGAAATTGCCTTTTTTAGAACATTCAGAGAATATTCATTGAAATGTTATTAGAATATTCTGAGAACTTAATAAATGATATTCTAAAAATGTTGAGAACATTCTTAGAACCATATAAGAATATTCTTTCCGAATATTCTCGGAATATATGGAAAGCATCTTGTTAGAATATTCTCTGAACATTCTGTGCTGTCTGGGTAGGCAGATTCATAGAACATGTTTAAAGGTATATGTTCATGGTGTCGCTCGTCGCTTATATTCAGCGACAAATGAGTCACGTGATTTTATATGTCGCTGACTTCGACTGTCGCTCGTGTAAACAGAACTAGCGATAAATTTTTGACGATTGAATTAACACAGGTTATAGTGATTGTCAAAGATATTGTGTAAATATCAAAATGTCATATGAAGAAAGATTCCATGAATGGACTTATCAACTTGCCGCAATTATACATAATAAAAATGAAGAGGAACAATGGCGAAATAAACTAATAATAGCATGTCTTATAAATGAATGTACAAAATTAAAAAAAAAATAATATAAAAAAAAAGATTTTTTTTTTGGATTGATCCATTATTTGAAGGACGACGTCAACATGGATTTTATTATGCATCTGTGCCAAGATTAACATCAGAAAAATTCCAAAATTATTATCGTATGACAGCTACGCAATTGTTATATTTAGTGGCACCTGTAATCACTAAACAAACCGTGATTAGAGAACCATCCCATATAGCACGGAATATTGCAGTAATATTCCGTGCTATATGGGATTATCTCCTGCAGAGCGACTATCTATAACACTGAGGTTTGTTTATTCTTATTTATAATTGTATTATGTCATGAATTAAAAAAAATAATCATTTAATCAAATTATATTTAGATATTTAGCAAGTGGTGATTCAATGCATTCAATGTCATATCATTATCTCGCTGGAATATCGACAATAAGCCACATTATAGGGGAAACTTGCTATGCTATATGGAATTCAATCCGTCAGGAAGTAATTCCACCATCAAAAACTACAGAGGAATGGCTGCATCTTGCAAAAGAATTTGAAGAGAGGTGGAATTTTAATCATTGCATAGGAGCAATTGACGGCAAACATGTTATTATTGAGGTAATGTTATTGATCAGTTTTATGTATATTTATCATTGGAGATTATAAAATTGATGTCTAAATGAGTATTCTTTTTTTCAGTGTCCACCAAATGCAGGATCATCTTATTATAACTATAAGAATAGTCACAGTATTGTGCTCCTAGGAATTTGTGACGCACAATATATCTTTACGTTCGTCGATATAGGAGCCTATGGTCGTCGCAATAACGGTGGAATTTTTAGAGACTCAAAGATGGGTCTAAAATTTCATTCTAATGAAATGAATGTACCTGTATCAGAACCTCTCAGCCCAGGTGGACCGTCTTTACCATATGTTCTGGTGGGCGACGAAGCCTTTCAATTAACGGATTATTTGCTTCGGTCTTATCCAGGAAAAGGCGGTTTAAATGACGAACGAAATATTTTTAATTATCGATTAAGTCGAGCTAGGAGAACAATTGAGAATGCATTTGATATCCTAGTCAGCCAATGGAGAATATTGAAGCGCCCGATCAATTGTAGTATGGAAAAAACAATTTCCATTGTTAAAGCTATCGTATGCCTCCATAATTGGATTCGTCGAAGGGATATTGGAGAAAATGAATATGTGACTTCAACATTAATTGATCATGAAGATGAAGACGGCTTTGTTCCAGGCTCTTGGAGAAGTTGCATGGATAATAGTGCATTCATGGACATAACTCAGTGCGGTTCTAATAATAGTTCTCGTCGAGCAATGCAGATTCGAGAAGAATTTTGCAAATATTTTAATAGTGAAGGTGCCATACCATGGCAATTCAATCATTGTTAGTATACTTGTGATTCTGTAAATGTTGTATATAAATGTATATAAATGTAAATATGTATATAAATGTAAATATAGGTATATAAATATTAATTTAAAATTTAAATATCGATATGTGTATAAATATTAAGCAAAACTTTATTAATTAAACATTATTATAAACATTATATATAAAATTTATATTTGATATTAAATATAAAATATATATTTGAACGAAACAAAAACAGATTTAAATAATAGAATTAAATAATAATAAAACTATAAATTGAACAACAAAATCTAAACTTTGTTTTTTATTGATCATTTTATTTTTACAGGCAAAAACTTAACATGTTTTTGACTAGAAAAATATAATGATCGGTAAGGTTAATTTCCTCTTTTAAGTATTGCATAAGTTAGATTCATTATTTGTTGAACGGCATCTAATTACGTTTCTCGATCCATCTGTCTCAACCTGGATCCAATAACTGATAAGGTAGAATCAATTTCATCGAATTTAGGTGGTGCTGGTATCACAAATGGTGGTTGGCAAAGCGAATCTTCAAGTGCACTGGACTGCTGTCCTGAACTCTTCTTTCTTTTAATTGGCACACCTGCAATTTATTAGTTTATTATTATTGTTGTTAATGTAATTAGGACGCATTCAGACCTCGACAGAAAACAGAAAAGCATAGCCAATTAGATTTCATGCTGGTAAAAACTTTCTGTTATACTGCTTACTATCTGCATAAATTATGATTGGCTATTGCTTTCCTGTTTTTTTGCTTTTTTTGTCGAGGTCTGAATACACTTCTGCTTTCTGCAGAAACTACTTGACATAAAACATTCTGACAGATATTAATGTAGGCCAAGTACCTGCTTCTGATTCTGATTGATCATTGTCGTCAAATGGATTATTATTTATTGATTCATTAATACTTAAAGAATCATCATCAATATCAATATTGGAAGCTTTTCCCCTAAAAATATAAATATAAGTTAATAAAGAAACAGTTTAAAAGCGCACATAATGAAAATATTTAATTTTTACTTTTTGACAAGGCATAAGTCGCGTAGAAACTCCATGGAATCATAATGATGCCATTTTTTTGTAGGGGGAGGTCTTGCTGATCCACTAGGATGATTTTCAGAATGAATTATTCGTCGGTAGGCGTCATGTAAGTTTTTAAATTTTTTTTTAGCTTCTTCTCCAATAAGTTTATGCCTATGAAAAGAAATTTTTCTCTACTGTAAGTATTTCAACTGTGAATATTTTTAATGTTTTTTTTACCTCCCAATATTTCAGATACTTCATCCCACAGTTTTTTTGTCAATCGTTGGCTTCGTTGTTCTACTGGAACAGTAAAATCCCAGAGGGGTCTTTTTTCTTGAACAGATAAAATTAATAATTCTTCATCGTCATAATTTAATGTACACTTGTTCCTTCGATTTGCTTCTTTTTTAGAGATCTATTTTCATTTTCGCTTGTGTTTCTCTTTACTGGCGAGAGTATTTTAATAGTTCCTAAAATCAATTTCATTAGAAAATGCAAAATTTCTGCAACTTTCAGAATTTTAATCAAACTTTTATTTACCTGGAATGTTCTTACGAACAGGCAATACAATTTCTTCGTTGTTGACCAGGCTGCGTCGAATAATCTTATTGTCGTCTACAAATAATAGTATAAATTTAGAATACTATTCTTTTCAATGATAAAATATAAAAATTAAGTGTATATATACAAATATTATACTTGTTACTGGATAGAAATAAAAATTCTCATCAATAAAGAATCGGGTATATCCTTCCATACAAATATGAGTTGGAATATTATTTTTATCAATAATCATTTCACATACGCCACAAGTATGTACAGTTATCTAAAATTCCATAAAATGATTGTAATTTTAACCATATTTATTTGTTTTTATTTTGTTAACCTCAAAATTATAATAAGCTGGATTTTTCTGAGTATGATACTATATATAATTATATTAATCCTGATATTTTTATTCTAGTAAATATGTATTTAAAAAAACCTGTATTTATTTATTATACTTACATCTTCCATGTTCAAATTAATTAGCACTAATTATTGCACGAGAGCGATGTCGCTAAAAGTTGGGTTCAATCCAACTTTTCAGCAGCGTCGCTGGCGACAAGAAAGCAGTCAAAAGTGGGGGAAAATTCGGTCACGTGATCACTCATCGCTGCGACAAGCGACATCATGAAATTGTACCTTAAAAGTTTATTTGAAAAGCAAACATTGTACTGCATTTTTGTTTATTGTACTATACGTAATTTGTGGAACTTGAAGATGAGAAGACGAAAAACTATAGTCTCTTGATCGTTCATTACCCGATTTATCTCTTACGTATTTATATTTTTAAATTACTTACACTTATGCGCAAGGGATATGAATTGATTTGGGATATGAATTATAGAGTAAAAACAAAATATACTATTTACTAATCTATTAATTATTATCAGAATTACTATCAGAAATCTTCTTACGATTAATACATACTATTAATATTATTGCTGTAATATGAAGATAAAGATTAGATTCTATATCGCGGATACTTCTAAAAAGAAAAAAAGTAAATCTTACTAAAACATTTTTAATTCCTCAATAAAAATATAAATATAACATAAATGTTTTTAAGATAATTAAAATAAATATACAAGTTTTTATGAAATATATCTGTTATTTTTTTGATAAATATATTATTATGTTATCCAAAATATATGTATTTACGGGAATAATATATATATATATATATATATATATATATATATATATATCTTTCAGAGAAAATTATTCAAAGAAAATTACTCAAATTTACTCATAACTCGTTGGCATCACAAAAATGAGTGCGTTGATAAAATTTCAGTGGTTAAAATCGGAAGTTTATAACATGAATAGCTGAATAATGAAGATGTTCATCAGAAAATTCATGATGCACAATTAAATGTTAACAAAATTATTTTCACTGTGATATAAAACAGATTAATAACTCTTTTGTATAATGCAAGAAAAGGGATTCCCGAGGCTATATAATTTTAAAATTGATTGACTGAATCTTGACAGGAACTGTGAACTGAACTGTCAATTGCACTGCTGCTCGTCGGAAGAATTAGCGTACTGAATTGTTAACTGTAGTGCTTATTAATGTCCCGTCGCACTTTGAGCTTGCATTTTAAAGTTAATACTCCTCCTCTTTACTGAATGATGGGAATCTTTTATAATAATTTTAATTCTCCCTTGTTAAGGACAAGAAGATTGATTTTTGGAAGGAGAGACGTTTCTTAAGATTTTTATTGTTAAGCCCTTTGGCTCGAGACTTAGTTCCAATAAAGAGTGGGAGTAAGTTGATTAGCTTATCGTTCTTGATAATTTAACGATTCAGAGAACGCTTGATGGTGGCCTGTCGAATGAACGCACGTGCACTATCAATTTCAAGAATATTATTGTATGTTTAGATTTTGACAATTTTCCCGAGAATCAGATCTTTATTTTAAAAATTCTTTAGATAGAGAGGCTTCGAACATAAGCCGTACCAATAGATATGGGACAGTTAGTAATTTCTTATAACAACTTTTCGTCTTATAATTCACGAATTTATTTAGAATTTCGTTAACTCTATCTCGATTGACTGAAATCCACGAAGAGTAAGTGCAATTCTTTATTGACTATTGTTTTCTTTTTTATTACTTGTGTCATAGTGAATACATGATCGATTGTTGATCTGTTCACTCGGAAACCGCGTTGATTACTGCGATTTCTCGATAATTCTTGCACCTCTGTCCCCTTTCTAAAAGATAGGTGATATGTAATTTACTTTCCATTGGGACTTCCCGTCCGTTTAAACAGTTCTTAAATAATACCGTCTATCGTAGAGGTGGCCAAAAATGTGAATTATAATTAAACCGACAATAGGTGATCAAGACACAGTCATCATCAAACGTCGCGGATGACACTTGCGCTCGCAATCGTTGTCGCACGTTAACGAATTCAAAGTTTTAGACACTAATTAGTGTAAAAACACTACTTTTGTAGTGACACTTTCCACAAAATCGTCTTTTTATTGTCTCTCGCACTGACACTCTTCGGTCGTTATTTTAATCGGAAAGAATTATCTCGCTTAAAACTCGCGATTTGTAATTAAATTTCTTTATCCTCAATCGTACGCGAAAAACGAGATCTAATGACCGTTCGCAAAGAAAATCACGAGCTTCTTTTTTAAGAGGGGTAAAGTACGAATTATGCAATACCTTGATTTTCAGTAGTCTCGCCCAGACTCATGACAAACAATTATGACGGCCTGAGGCAAGACGATTGCGCGATTACATAAAATTATACAAAAAGAAACAAATTTTTTTTATTCTTACTCGTTAGCAGAGAGAGGAAAAAAAACATAAATTTTCTTGTAAATGTACAGATGTAAAATATTATTAACTAGTATAAGTTATTATAAACTTTGGACTTGTTTGTGCTGAATTTTTTTGATTCATTAAATTATTACGACACACCTTATGCTTGAATTATATTTAAATTGCATTGGAGTTCTATTTGAACTTGTATTGGATAATCATTAATATCACATTATCACATGTGAGATTTGAGAGATGTATAAGAAATGAAAATTTCTAAGCGCTTGATGCTGAGAAATTATATTGCTGTATAATTGTAAACAATTTTATCTTTATTAACAATTTACACAAGCATTGCCAATAAATCAATATCTGGTTAAGCAAATATTAAAATTGATAATTATGGATAAAAGGGACTTCCTCTCCGATTTGCTTTATTTTTAAATATGTTGTAAATTGCAAATTACATTTTTTTTCGAAACAATTATGTTTTCTTTACATCAATTGATTCCTCTCATTATTTTGTACATAAAAGTATTAAGGTAAGATAATCGAAAAATGAATATTTTACAAAACATTTTACAGTTTGTGTAAAATTAAGAAATGATTTCAAGCCTCATAACTTGGAAAGTACTTAATAAAAACTAAATTATAATGAACTAAACTTAATTAAATTAAACTTAATTATAGTGTTTTGGAAAGCTCTCGAGATGAGCTACAAGAATATGCAAAAGTATATAAGATGTCTCATTTAAAAAATTGGAAGTGACTTTTACGTAATCTTCAGGTGACTCTTCAAGGTCAAATTAATAACATCAACTTATGGTCCCCTTTAAGCCACTCAACTTTTGTCTGAAACATTTCTTTCTAAAGTGCATAATTTATGAAATATTCAACTGATCCGGGACTTTTGGGACATCCTACTTCTATATTCTATATTCTTCAAATCTTCTGAAGTAAAATCCAGATCTTTTGACATTTCTTTTAAAATTGTCATTCCATCAATGCTTAAGTGTGCTAATTTCTTATTTCTCTCCACTTTTCCGCTAAATCTAAATTTTATACAGCGTACGATTTTTCCGTCACTTCTAGACTAATTGTAAGTCTTACTTCGTACTGTCCATTCTTTTTCTTCTTTCTACACAATACTTCTTCCTTAGCTCTTCTCTTAACTATGATTTTATTTTTCATAAAAATTACTTTTCTTCCATTTTCTGATTTTTTTTCGTTAATTTTAATGTTAAGCCACCACAATTTTCCACTTTATTGTTATCAATAATATTTAAAATATCTTTTTGGGACATGGTATTTTGACAGAAAGTACGAATTCGTGTAATTTTTGAAGTTCTTCTTCAATATTAAAAATTTGTGAACATTCGTTGGACGTACATATTTATTGCAAGCAATGCACAAATAATTATTTGTTGGTCTATTGTCATCTTGACATGTTAAACATGCATTAATATCTGTATTATATAATAACGTCTTTTTATTTACAGATAAATTTGTCCTTTCTCTAAATTAGTTTCCATATTTTGCTTTGGATTTGTTTCCTTCTGAAATAAAATATTAGTAGTTTGTGCATTGATAAGTTTCATGGATCTATTAATGTAATCTATATATTGAAATACAAATAAATCTGCTCTTGTTGGCATTTGCAAATAATCTACATATTATATTATTAAACTCAGCTTCTGTAACTGCACTGAAAGCAGGAATTTTACTATATCCAAATTTTTTTATATATATATTTGACCATAAAGGAAACCATTTAATATCACGCATTAAACGTTCAATCAAAGGTGGATAAAAATGCGCATTCGTGCGATTTCCATTGTCGACGATCTGACTTAAAACTCTGTTATAAATATTATTATCCGCGTATCGGTATGTTTATTATCATTGAGTCAACTGCGCATATCCTTGGTTGAGTTCATGTTCCTGATATGTTTTTTAATAAATTGATATTGAAAAAAGAAAGAAGTGTTGTTGCTTCTCTGCGCTTCAACTACCGCGCATTGACTCTTTTGCTATTTTCTTTTTGATTTTTTGATTATTTGAGCCAAGTCTCTAATTATTAAATTTTTCAAAGTTTTCAATTGTTATTTTTAAAGTATTTAATCTACAATTATATAATAAATATAATGCTTATTTGAAATATATGTCTTGCATTTAATGAACGTTAATTAATATACTTTATATGCTTCGTAATCGTTATCTTGCATATTGATAATGAACAAAAAATCTTTTTCTTTTTAATTGAATTCAGTATTAAATGACTTTGGTCATAAAATTTTTTGTACATTTTTAATATGCAGGGTAACGATTACGAAGCATATTAATCAATTCAATGGAGCAAATAGTTAATCGCGTGGAATAATTAGTATAATAACTGCAGTATAATTTTCAGCACGCTGGAGCTCGGTAAATTCACGAGCACGATCTATTCTCGTAAAATAAAATAACAAACACAGATAGAATAGAATAAAAGTCATAGGACTACTCGTAATCCCAATCGAAGGAAATTAAATTAAATATGTGAAACATATCGTCAACAGGTATTATCAATATCATTCTCGGCTATGTTTTTTACCGTTATTTTAAAACAAAACCAATATCAATTTTTGAATTATTTTTTGCGACATGCGAATATACTAATAATAAAGATTTTAATTCGATGATTAAACTTGCTGACAAATTTAAAAAAAATTTTTTTTAAATTTTTAATTGAAAAATTGGTGCATTTTAACATACTTTGTCACTTGCATTCAATTTTCATTGATGGATTAAAATATAAATATCAGACTTTTTGTTATTTCTTTTCGACTCATTTTTATTTGTATACAACATATTAGGAGGTTTTCTTTATAATTTGAATATTACAATAATATGATAATTAATCTTGAAATGTAGAAAAAGCACAAAAAAGGTATCTAACCATCAGTTTAATTTATATATAAATTAAACAGTAAAGTATTTTCAAAATCTCTACTGTGGTCGTAGATAGAAATGGCTCGATTCAATCCTTCGCCCAAATTTAACGATTCGTCGGAAAGATCAGGATACAACGGGTCAAATAGATCTGATACTTTATTATTGCGAGAAATATGAGAATGATCCAAAAATCCTTCGAATAACTCGGTCTTGATCGGTTTTTGCTCGTACCAGGAAAGAGAGCGAGATCTCATACAGCATCCCTTAAATAGATCGATCGGGAAGGAGCTCCCTACCATTGTCGGACCAATTATTAACGCTAGCCAAATTCCATCGCTCTGATTAATACCGCAGTCTCGGTGGTAGGGATCGAATTCAACACATTTCGGCTCTGACTCTCGAGGAGATAACTCTCATCCTGAAGGAAAGAGAGCTAACCGCTCCAAAACAAAATAAAATCAAAATGACATTCGTTAATCGACCGTTATCGAAATCGATCCATACTCTAAGATAATATTATTGCCCTACACTACTTATAAATATTTCTAAGTTTAATTTTTATATTGTCCTATATTATATCTGCTTATATACTTTCCGTTTGAATAAGAATAGTTATAATCAAATAATTTTTATTTTTATTCCATGACACGTTTCACACACACACATACACACACACACATACACACACACACACACACACACACACATTTTCTTTTATTTTTATTATTTTTATTTGTTTTAATCTAATTAATTTATTTTAAATATTAATACATAAATGTGTATGAATAATAATGTATTTTAATCATGTTAATGTTTGTTCGTTTATGAATGAGACTATTCACGCATGTATTATATTAGTTTATCTATTCGAATTTATGATACTTTTGTTTTCTCTGTCGTTACGTAAAAATTCTAATATGGCATATAACGCTTAAATTGTATGCATATTGTATATTATATGTATAGTAATGCGAAAAAATGTGTTTTCAAACTTTTAACTCAAAATTTAATCAACTTTAGCAAGTCCTTATATAATATATATGGATAAAACAGAATTTATTTTAATATAAATTTGTTGATTTATTCAAATTTATATTGTTTAAAAAGTGATGTTTAAATGTTACATTAATAACTTAATTTAACCAAATCAACATAATAAATATAATTTTATTTATGTTAAATTAAATTTGTGCGATGATAATATATAATTTGTGCTAGTGATAATATATAATTTTGTTATATATTATAATTATAAGAAAAAATCTCAATTATTTAATTTATACATATATATATATTTATACATATATTAATTTATACACATATTTATTATGTTTTCGAATAAATCTAAGAAATAATAACTATTAATCAATCGAAACAAATAGGATTAGATAATAGAGATTCTGCGACACATTAAACAATTTTGTAAATTTTTATAAATTTTATAAATTTATAACTTTATAAATTTATAATTAAATTTTATAATTTTTATAAATTTTTAAACTTGTTAATTTAGTTCACAATTTTTTTATTTGATTTTAATATTTCTTATGCTCCTACATTCTTTTAAGCAAGTAAGGAAAAAATTATATTAATAACTCAAAAACTAAGTATTTGTTTTACGTCGTCACCGATTATCATCTATCACTTCTGATTTTATAAAAACCTTATAACGATTATTTACAGATGCAACGTTCTTTTCTTTTCTAATCAAAATACAATTGAACAAAAAAATGTTAAAAAGGGAATAGTGCATTTTGCAGAGGTAATACAATTCATCACGACTCATAACAACTTCATTTATCATTCTTGCCCTATCACTTTGAATAATTTAATTTGTGTGAAAAGAATAGGAAATGAATGTTTGTATAATGAAAAAGGTGCGAAAAGAGCACGAAAACATAATGTAGATTATCTTTAAATGACGAATACTATTAATTACACAACGTGACAAAAAATTTTTATTTCGTAATTTCTGAATATATTTAAGTTTGATTGATACTGAATCATTAATGTCAGTAAAATTTTCCGCTCCTTTTTATTATCACAACCTTGAAATAATACAAACAAGAGCAAGTATAATCGCTGAAACATCATCATCGCTATGAAAATTGCTTCAAATTTAAACTTTTAACATTTAATATACATTGACATACATACTACAAAATAAATATTATTAAGAAAAAAATATGAATTATGTAATTCGTGGCTTTTAATTTCATTAAGAAAATAGAGAATTTTTTTAATCTAGCCATTCGAAATCGGATTTAAACTGAAAGTCCCATATACGTGTGACCTAGTACGCAATACATAGGTATATGAAAGAGAGATCATCGCGTTCAGAATTGAACGAAGGACTAGAAAGAAGAAGAAAATAGCATGCAATGATATTTTATATTATTCATAAGTTTGTGGTAAAAATTATTTATAGTATTTACTATTATCATTATTTACGATTATATCTTATGTTTATATTTTTTTTAAATGGATACTACATGAAAAAACATTATTCATTTCAGTTAATTTTAAAATTAATTTCAGATATCTTTGTTAAAATTACAGTCCTGGTAATTATTTACTTATACGGACCACTTCCCTATTTCAACAATTCTCACATATATTATCAAGATTATCACTATGAGTAATGTTGTGAGGATTTTAGTTTCTGAGATAGTCGCTGAGAATAGAATAAAATATATACGCACATAAGAGCAGAGGAATAGAAATAAATATATACATATATATTTATACGTTTCAATAATGATTTAAGGAGTTTACGAATTTTTTTCTCAGAAACAACGCATCTAACACGAAAATCGCTCCACATCCCCCGTGTGACGTGGAAAACGTCCAAAATTATTTCCAAAATGGACCTATGTGGGATTTCTTTTACGATTTTTGCCTCCTGAAGGGAGCAGTTGATTTTCACGTCATACGGGGGATATGGAGCGGTTTTCGTGTTAGATGCGTTGTTTCTGAGAAAAAAATTCGGCATTCGGACGATTACGATTAATGCGTTGCGTATTTTAATTAATTTTTTATTTAATTTTTTGAATCATCCGTTTTTATGTGCTTCTGACTTTTTGACTTTCTTATTACCGTTTGAGTTGCGTTTTTTCTTGTTCTTTATATTATCCATGACTGTTAACTTTAATTTAATTTTGTTTATTATTTTGTTTTCCGACATTGAAAAGGATCCGAATTGGATCGAAACGCAGCGTTTGTCTTGTTTAAGTTAAATAAACATTTCTTTCGGTTGGTTAAAGGATCTCGCAGAAAACATATGGAAAATGCCTTTCGGTAAAATTGGCTGAAACTTTGCCATTTTGTACTTCAAGTAATGCTGATCAAAAGTTACCACAAGTCAATCCTACGAGCCATTTTCGTTCTGGACAAGCTCAAAGTTCGATAATAGTATCTATGATACTTTCTCGCTTTCAGCGTTATCCAGGACGACGTGGACGTAGCGAATATCTGATCCCTTTGTGTGTATACGTGTGTATACGTGTGTGTGTATGTGTGTATGCGTGTGTGTGTGTGTGTGTGTGTATGCGTGTGTGTGTGTGTGTGTGTGTGTTGCGTGCGTGGTGTGTGTAGGGTGTATGCGTGTGTGAAGAGGGGGTCGGTAGGTGTGGGTGTGTATAGGTGTGCGTGCATGATATACAAACATATTATCTGTGTTAATTATTGTGTTTTTATTACATCTATTGATTAATAATGTCAACATTCCGATCATCTGGAAGTTCTCGCACTTTAAGTACATACGCACACGTTGCTAGCGTCTTATGGTACTTAGGTTTTGTATGATATCAGGGAAACATCAAATATCCTGAAACTTGTTGCTCAACATCACATTGGATGACGCAGATCGAGAACCTCCAGATGATCCTCGGAATGTTGACATTATTAATCAATAGATGTGATAAAAACACAATAATTAACACACATACATATAATATGTTATATATCATGCACGCATGCACCCACGCACATCCACATCCCCCCCCCACACACACGCATACACATGCACACGCACACAAAGGGATCAGATACTCGTCCATGTCGTTGATCTTGGATAACGCTGAAAGCGAAAATATATCATAGGTATCATAGGTATTATTATCGAACTTCGAGCCTTTCCAGAATGGAAACGGCTCGTAAGATTGACTTGTGACGACGGTAACTTTTGATCAGCATTACTTGAATTACAAAATGGCAAAGTTTCAGTCAATTTTACCGAAAGCCATTTTCCATATGTTTTCTGCGGGATCCTTTCAATCTACCGTTTAATTTTTTCGCACATATCTAACCTTTGCGCTGGTCTTTTGTAGCCTTTTATCTTTTATTTAGTGATTTTATTTAACCTTTATTTTATTATATTAAAATTAAATAAAAATTCTTTGTGATTAAAAAAATTATAAAAAATATTATTTAAGATCAGTTGTGTCAGGTCATTTTCATGAAATTTTAAGAATACATTTGCACTTATATAAAATGATTTTTAATATCGAGTGACTTATCCTTGAAAATATATATTCAATAATTCGCGGTTACTTTTTATTGAGAAAATTGTAAAAAACTTTAATAAATGCATTCAGGGCTCGAGAGAGATATATTCTCAAGAATAACTCGCTCGATATTAATAAATGCATTCCAGACTCGAGAGAGATATATTCTCAAGAATAATTCGCTCGATATTAAAAATCATTTATATAAGTGCAAATGTATTCTTAAAATTTCATGAAAATGACCTGACACAACTGATCTTAAATAATCTTTTTTATAATTTTTTTAATCACAAAGTAAACGTATAAGTAATATGTATATATGTATAATTGTGCGTATTTGTATATGTATATTTATAATATGTATATATATTTGTATATGAATTGATATGAAAAGCTTAAATGGTCGGTAGAGATTGTAACAAATGATTATCGAATTAGAAATGCGAAAAAGGACATCGAAATTATAAATAAACTACGATGATTTAATATACGATGATTTTGGAATAAAACAATCATTATTACTTTCAATAAGAATTGATATCATAATCTGGAGAAATCGCGATATATTTTAATTAATTTCTCATTATATTTGACTAAATTCCTATCTATTGTCGTCTTTACTAATAAAAAAAATGAAAATCGTTATAAGATGCAAATTAGATTACAAAATTATAATCATTTGAATACAAAATAATCGATCTATCGTCAATTTTCTTTTATCATGATTCTTATTCGCAAATAAATTTCTATAGCTTGAGACCAGATCTTGATACTGTTTTTCTCATTGCAAGTGCATGCTAACGGCTGAGCGCCGCGAAAAGCAATACCGTCTATGCCGGTCCAGTGAGGATAGCAAAGAGGGCATGGTCGCGTAAAAAAAAGTATATATATAAATTAACATAGAATATTATTTAATATTATACATAATATAAAATATAAAATAATATAATAAATTATTATATTTTCTTTATCTACGCGATGGTGTCCTTTTTGCTTTTCGCGGCGCTCGGCCGCTAGTATGCTTGGAGTGGAAAAAACGGCACCAAGATCCGGACTCTACTAGTGATGCGCGTCCATCCGCTCCGAAAATCTTAACGAGGCGCGAGCCGAGCTGCCGCGCTAGATAGGAATGCGAGAATCGAGATCTCCGGAGAGACGAGCTATTATTATTATTTCGCGTTCCTAATTGTTATTTTTTTTATGTTATATTCATTTTGTAGATTGGGCAATCCGTCGGAGCATATCGGGAAGAGGACGAAGAGGAAACTTTGACGACAACCGAAGCGGCGCTTCCATTCCAGCCACAGATTCGAATGCGAAGATAGCGCCCGAGGATCTTTGAGTTAGGATAGTGCAAAATCATGGGTGGCGTTTGCTTCAGCAAAAGGAGGAACATCCCAAAAAACGGCTATGTACACCCGAGATTACAGAGTCGGCGTTACCCTCCGAGGACCGAGACAAAAAATCGGCTGGAAAAGATTGTCGATAAAGAGTCCCCACAAATTTAGAAAATTTAAATTATCGGGGCCGTTACAATCTTCGATTCGGCGTTGTCGCGGAGCGCCGCGAAATCTATCGTGTAGCGATGCAATTGGTCGCCTGCGCATAAGATTGAGACACTATTATTGATTCTAGATCGCGAGATCCAGAGAGACACTCTGGCGCGAACGCTCATCTCAAGTAATTGTCGCTATAGTTTTGTTGTGTGAGAGGAGCCGAGGATCATCCCGTTCTACGACAAGGAGCAAGCATATCAGTGAGGTTACTCATCTTTAATTTTAAGCCATGCCAATTTATGTGTATGCGATTCTGTCCGTCTCTCTGTCGCGCTATTAAATTGTATGATTCGGGCATGATATCGGTCGCATACACAACAAAAAATATTTTGTATTTCTGTTAAAATATTTTCGTGTAAAAATTTTTGTGTTAAATTTTTAACATACTCTTATGTTAATGTAACACATTATCATTGCGTTAAATTTTGATATTTCTACGTTGAGTTAATATTCACCGTTTCTAAGAATTAAAACAACACAATTAATATATAAATGCATGAATTTTTCATGAAATATATTATATGTTAAAATTAACAGATAAGTTGTGTTATTTTTCTCTCTATAACAGTTTTCATATGTTAGATCGATATCTTTTCTGTTATTTATTATAAAAATGTAAGAATAACATTTTCTTTTAATTAAATTTGACATTATAAATATGTTAATTTAACATAAACTCTATTTTCAGATAAAGTTTAAATGTTATACTTTTGTATTAATTATTAAACATTATTTGTGTTATTTATTTACATACTTGCTTTCTGTTAAATTAACATTAAAATTAGAGTGGATAAATGGGACATGTGAAATATGTTAAATTTAACACAAAATTTTTTACTGTGTATGTAAGCGTGTCGCGGTGCGCAAAAATACGAGACTGAATTTCGAAAGATTCGCGTATATTAGGAGCGTTATACCGAGAAGTAAGTGCGGCATAAACGGCATCCGACGACTATCGATTATCGATCGCATTGACTTGTCGCAAACGAGTTATCACGTCTTCGTAAATTAATTAATCATTCTCGCTCGATTATTAAATATTCTTTCGAATCGATTGCTGTCGATTTGAATATCGAGACTAAAAGTTAGAGCGAGTAGAAGTGCGTTTGCGGAAAAAGTCCCGTAAAATAAGACGACGAGATTCAACTGTCAAAGTATTGTTACGTTTTTCGGTGCACCGGTCATTCGGTCTCGCTAAGTCTGGTCATAAAAAAGGGTTAGAAATATCAGCAATGTTACAGCATTCCCTTAGATTTTCGGTATCGCGTGAATATTCGATCTTTCTGATTTTCACGTTTGTGAATTTCAATAGATTGTCTTATGATTATGAACACCGTTGTCGAATTATTTGTTATGTTTCGTTGCTTCGAATATTCTCTAATTTATGTTACTATTATTTTTCTTTAAATTGTTTCTTCTTCTATTTTATTTTCTTTTTTTTTATTGAATAAACTTGTTATATTGTATTTTTTTGTATTAAGTCCGCGCAATTCGAGTGTCGACTTTTTGTGAATGTTAGATTTTGTCGAGATGGTCGAATTTTTGGATTTTCGTAAAGCCTCGTGTAAATTCATTATAATATTTTCCGTAGACCCACTACCGTTAGACAAGCTAGTCGGTCTGTGGCGAATAAAGCAAGCATTTGTCACGTTATTTTGGTGTTTAGCGAATTGATACGTGACAGACTGAATCTGACGCTCAATTTTGAGATCTCGATACGGCCTTCGCTTTGCTGCGGTTCGCGTAGTACACCTTCCATCTCTGTTCCTTCGAGCGCGAGTATTTTTTTTTCGTTATTTGTGTTTTTGACGACGTTTGAACACCCAAGGATTGTAAAAATATTACGTCACAAGCTTTTCCATGAAAATTATGAGTTGCGATGTAATACGATGATTTGAAAATAATGTAACAATTTACATTTCGCGTGTAATTGTATAACAATACGAACTATAAATATCATACTGCAAAGCTGGTTTCCTATATGGTTTACCGCGTAGTAAAATACATTTTCTTTTCTTGTCTGTGATCACAAATTTTGCAATATATGATAAATTTCAGCTATGAATGAATCAAAGTCTGATATCCAATCCTTCTACAAAAACAAGATCATCTTCATTACTTGCTTCTGGTTTTATGGGCAAGGTTCTCATGGAAAAATTGCTACAGCTGTTCGGATCTCAATAAAATCTATATCTTAATGCGAGATAAGAAGAGTCGTAGTTGCGACAATCGACTTGAAGATATGTTCAAATTATCTGTAAGATATTGTGCGACTCATATTATCTTTATTATTCTTAATGACAAAATAATGTTGCTATATATTTAGAGTTATTATTTACTTTATGGAAGCAACCTCTGATGACCTTGAGCTTGACATATGTGTCAAGGTCACTGTCTTGAGTAACACTCAAAAGATTTTAGCCGTCGTTCGTTGTTTATTAAAAAGTATTAAAAAGAAAAAAAAGTATTAACAAAAGAACTTCACAATTTTAATGTTTTTTATCTCTGAAAATATTGATTTGAGAAAAAAATTTTGTGCGTACACATATATTTGTGATATATTTTAATACGAGAGCAGCATCGTAAATTTAGATAGCGTCGAAGGACCGGGTACTCATTGGGTAGCGTACGCAAAGAGGGGGAATCGCGTTATATATTTCGACAGTTTCGGCAATCTTCGACCATCGAACGAATTGGTGCGATATTTCGGACGAAACGTAACGAAGATACAGTACAATCACACTTACGATCAGAGCATCTGCGGATAATTTGCAGTTTCTTCGAACGGTCGATGCGCGCGAATTTAAAGACGGATATCGCGCTATTTAACTCAGTATTCGTTAAACACTTTTGTCGACATGTCTATGACATTAACGTTGAGTGGGAAGAGTAGCGTTCTCGTTGCAAACTTTTTTCCCGCCGTAGATTTGAGCGACAACAAATACGAACTCGGTCTAACGGATTTTGAGACTTATCACACGATACCGAATGTGAATTCCTCGAATAATAAATTTTACTTCGGCAAAGACAACGCGGAAATTACGATTCCCGAGGGATCGTACGAGTTGCGAAATGTACATGAATTTTTGAAACGTGCAATTTCACGGAAACATCGCGATAAGAAACACATTGACGGCGGTGACTATGAAGATGGCGAATATCCGATAGTGCTCCGCGCTAATTACAATACGATGAGAAGCGAGATCAAATGCGCCTACAGAATAAACTTTACCAAACCCGGCAACATTGGATCGCTGCTAGGATTCTCGAATCGCATTCTCGAGCCGGGAAAATGGTACGAATCAAACATTCCGATTAACATTATCAATGTGAATATTATCCGCGTAGAATGTAACATGACCGCGGACGCGTACAACAACGACAAACTCGTTCATATAATACACGAATTTTCACCGAGGGTACCGCCGGGATATAAGATATCGGAAACGCCGGCGCAGATCATTTACCTGCCGATCATCGCGCGGAGCATTACGGATTTAACGTTACGCGTTGTCGATCAAGAACGGACGATTTTCGAGGAGAAGAGATCACCGTAAGATTGCACGTACGACGGCGATAACGTACGTATGTGACGTATGAGATGCTCGTATTGAACGGATCGAAAGACGTGAGAGATAACGCAATCTTTACAAAATCAACAACAACAACATCGACGTTCGCTAATATCCAATCATCCAAGAAAAAGAAACTCAGCGCATCGAACGTTGCGTTTTTGCAATCTTTGGGATTCGCGGTGCGAAACAGCTGAACGATGACCGACATTCTCAACATCGGTGACGAACCGATCTTTGACGATCGTATCGTCAAGATGGAGACTCACACGTACAACCCGTTCGCCAATACAACGTTCGGACACAGTGACGAGATAAGAATACCCATACAACAACAGGATCTATATACGCTGCCGCATGAAAGTTTCCTATACATCGAGGGACAACTAACGAAAAACAGACCAGCAGCTGACGGAGGTGATGTGGCGCTGGGAAATAATTGCGTCGCATTCATGTTTGATGAGATTCGATACGAACTCGACGGCGTTGAGATTGATCGCAATAGAAACGTAGGAATAACTACTACGCTCAAAAACTATGTGACGGTATCATCCGATAGAAACGTGATTATGAGAAACGCAGGCTGGGATGCGTCGACCGATGCGAATGGACATTTCAATTTTTGCGTACCGCTCTACATGTTGCTGGGATTTTGCGAGGATTACAGACGCGTGGTGATTAACGCTCGTCACGAATTGATCTTGATACGATCGCGCAACGATAACAATTGCATGTTGGGAAATTCGGCCCTGGAGCCTGTGATCAACATATTCAAGATACAATGGCGAATGCCACACGTGCTGTTGAACGAAATAAAAAAACTGTCGATGCTGCGTGCTCTGGAAAGCGGACGATATCTCAGCATGGATTTTCGCTCGTGGGATCTGTACGAGTATCCGCTATTGCAGCTTACAACCAAGCATTCGTGGGCTATTAAGACCGCGACTCAGCTGGAGAAACCACGATACGTTGTCTTCGCTCTGCAGACAGGTCGGAAGAATGTCATGTCTGAGGATGTGAGTCGATTCGACAACTGCAAATTGATCAACGTGAAACTCTATCTGAACTCGGAATATTATCCGTACGACGATATGAATCTGGATTTTGATAAAAACAGATATTCCATTCTGTACGACACGTATATGCGCTTCTGCAAGAACTATTACGGATACGAGTATCTCGAGCCGAGTCTCTCCATCTCGATGTTTCTACGTAACGGTCCGTTCGTGATTATCGATTGTTCTCGACAAAACGAATCGGTCAAGAGCGCAACCGTGGATGTGAGATTGGAATTTGAGTGTAAGGAGAACGTGCCGCCAAATACCACTGCGTACTGTCTCATCATACACGATCGCGTGGTCCAGTACAATCCGTTGACCAACGTTGTACGCAAAATCACCTAAGTGTTTGCGACAACATCGACGCAAGAGAGGGGGAAGAGGAGCATGATATAAATCAAAGTGCCGCGAGATGGTTTTAGAGCTTTGTCATTCCTCTCGACTGATGTATCGAAGAGAGAGAGAGATCTCGTCATGTCTGTACCAACGTTTGTGGATCTGCAAGGATTTATCATCGGCAAACTATTCTTCGTGAAGGAAGCGGCAGTCCTGAGAAAGGGATACGTTCTATCGCATTACTTTTTCGCAAGTCCCGTACCGTGGAGCGTGCTTACAAAATCTGAGCGATGTCAAGCCTCATGGTTGATTAGAAATCATCATGGATTACAATGGGAAGACGGAAACATTCCGTATGGTTTGGCTCAGCGTGCAATTACAACAGCTGTCGTTGGTACGATACACGAAGAAGAAGAAGAAGAATCGCCTGTCGTGTACGTTAAAGGACTCGAAAAGCGAAAATGGCTGGCCGATATACTAGACGATGCGGGGAACGGCTATATTATTGAAACCTTGGATGCGGATTACGAAGATATCGATGCTCTAAATAAATTAGATGATACGAATAGTATGCGATGTGGAAAACATGTTAAGAATTGCGCATTACAAAATGTATTCAAAATATTTAACTGGTGGTCGCGACGCCAGAAAGAATTGCGAGAAAAATAAAATATGTAAACATTAATATGCGTTATCTTTTATTTCCCCACCCTAATCCTTTGCTTGCGTTTCTAAGAATTCTTTTGTTCGAGCGCCGCCTCCCTCTTCTCCTAAATTCCAATGCGTTAGAAGCATTAATCCCCCACCACTACATTATACTTTTGGTAGATGAGCATCGGGTATAACCGATTAATTCCTGTACGACGTACGACCAGTGTCGCGTTAACCGCTCGTGGATTCACTTTTCATAACCTCCAAGAAAAATGTACTACGTTGAAAGAAGCAGCAGCAGCAGCAGCAGCGGCATCGGAAGATGCGTGAATAATTACGAGCCGAGTCGTGATAAAACTCCATCGTTCGAGAACAAATGCGACGAGTAAGTTTCGTTTAACATTTTTTCTATTTTTCTATTTTTACAAATTGTATTAGTATTATTTAATTTTAATTTTTGTAGCATTTCGTCGGAGCGTCGTGCGGTTCGTATACTGGGCAGACGATACGCATTGACAGCTACAGAATTTAAATTTCTCGAAATTGGAATCAACGTGGGTCCGCCGAGTTACGTGGAGATTGTCATAGGAGATCATCGGGGAAAAGAACTGATATTATCTCTCGAAACGTGGAAGGGACTCTGCGAGCAACGTCATAATATTCAAAATCTCCTTCGAAACGACTCTCCCGACATCTACAATTTTATAAGTGTTGGACCGCTAACAGTGCGAATTCGTACGATTAACAACGCTAGACTCATAAGTCTCGAATCTTCAGATGTACGCATGATGATGATCGAATCAACGTTACACCGTATGTTCGATCTCGATGGCTGCATAGATGTAACTTTTGATCGATTGGATAAAATTATTCAAACAGTCGATGTCAAATTTACGCAATTCTCCAATATCGCGTCCACTGTAACGGATACTAAAGAAGTATCAAATGTAATACGCGCTAGCGACGCTTTCAACAAGCATCAACTCGTCGATTGCGAGCTGGCAGCTTTAGCTTTTAGTCCATGTAATATGTAAGACAAAAAAATATATATAAAAAAACAAGAATAAAAAGTTTTAAATTTACTATATCGTAACATAATTTCTTTGCATTTGCCCGTCCCAGCTTTCATGCATAGCTCCTTGCGAGAGAGTTATCATTGCCATTTGTTTATAAATTTGCATGCCTTGTAATTCAATGAGAGAGAGATAAGGATACGTCGAACGGAAAAAGAAAATATAGAATTACTTATATTGGGGATGAGGGGTGTACCGCGAAAGCGCAAAGCAGCCGAACATCGGCGCTGATATACGAGCGGCGGAAGGGTGCAAAGCATCCGAACGGCGCTGATACGTCGCAATTCTTCCTAGAAAAACATGTAAGATGATTCTGGGAGGGTGGCATTTGTTTATATTGCCAAGTACCGGAGGATTCTTACTCCTCGGGTGACGGGTATACCAGGAAGAGATTAAAAATGTTTAACGTATGTCATTGTGCAATCGCTACACTAGTGTGGTCCTTCGATGCACAGAGAAGAATCATGGATCACTGAGTCGTCTCCGAGTTCTGATCGAGAGAAGAAGTATATTACGAAAGTGGTGTCGTTCGTATGAAACGTAGTTGTTTTATATTTGACTGTGAAAAAATTTGGATTTGTGTGTGATTGTAATATATGGTATATGAACAGTTAAAAATATTGGACAAAGATAATATTTAAATTTTTAAGATTAGTTAATTAAAAGACAAATTTTATCAATACATATGTGTGGACTATAGCATATAAAATAATATTACAACAATGGAGCTGCTAACATACATATAGAAGAATGGAGGCACATAATAAACCTTTTCCGAGATAGTGATATGAAAAAATCGAACACTAAACAGATGTCGATAACACAATATGTGCGCGATCGAGAATTAGGCATACGAGGTATGCGTAAGCAACGTTTCGTCAAACAAGCAGAGGTTACTATATATGAGGATGGTTATACCGAATGGCCCGATCATGTACAACTGAAAATTTTTCGTGAAATTCGGACGATGCAGATCCGCTCGATGATGGATATTCGGATATGGATATTATGATGATGACGATTACTCTTATTCCGGTAAACGTAAAATTATTCGATTCATAGACTCGGAAGATGTTTGGCAATACCAATGTATTAGACACCATGGAGGATACTGCGATCCAATATTTGAATATGATAAGAATGTTTATATATATAAACAAATCGATTACAGTTGGGTAATTAGGTGTATCAATGAAGGTACATACACGCCGTGTATAAATATACGTATCCCAACGGGTATAAACCAAACGTACATAGATTTAATAATCTGGAATGATTTTGATCACAATATTAAATATGATGAGTTTAGAAAATGGAGAGTTGGTAATCATCATAAATTATTATTATATATAACGCGGTATTGTACACAATGTCAATCTCGTAAATGTGAATGTCCACCCGAAATTATATATAAAAAGTACGCATGGGAAAAGAAAGAGCAACAGGAAGAGACTGTACAGGTAACAAATAATTTTTGCTAATATAATTACGAAATTTGAAATATTTAAGTAATTAATTTTGGATGATTTTTGTAGAAGAATGTTTCAGCAGAGATGAGAAATCTGAATGAAGATCAGAATGGAGATCATAATGGTGATCAAAATGGTGATCAAAATGAGAATCTAAATAGAAATCATAATGCTGATTTTGATGTAAATTTTGATGAGCTATGGGCATCCTATACGTAACGGATTAAATTTTATATTTTTTCATGTTATTATACTTATTATTTTAAACATACACACACACACACACACACATTTTTTAAAATAAATTTATATCTTAATTTAAAAATGTATTTATTTACGAGCTCCCCTTTCCTTGCGCTCCCATTCCTTACGCTAGTTATAAGAATCGTTGTCTCGTTCGATATTATCGTTCTCTCTCGCACGCGTTCTCCTCGCGCCATCGTTCCCTCTCTCTCGCACGCGTCACCTTTCAAAGAAACATGCAACTGTTTATATTGTTTATAAACCGAACATTCGTACGCAATACTGTTTATCAACAGGGCATGTAATATAATATTGCGATAAAACATTTAACTCGCGTTTCTCCGAAATCCCCTCCGTTCCGCGTGACGTCATTCCCCCGCGCCTCCGTAATCCCCCTCGCGCCTCACCCCCCCTAAGAGGACCATTAGAACTCTCCCTATATATCTACTTGTATATATATATATATATATATATATATATATATATATGAAACTATTTGGGAAGATCTCCCCTGTAACATATTTAAAAATAAAGCAAATCGGTGAACAAATAAAGTAGAATCTTTATCCCAATATTTTTCACATTAATAACCATAGAACGACCATCAGCTAAAATTTTTAGAATGTTAATCAGGGATAACATCTTCACAACATACGTCAATAATACATTTGTGCGAAGGTGAGCCCTTTTTAGCATAATTATCAATTATTTAGTTCGATATCTCATAGATATTCTCATGGAATATTGAAGAACATATATCTTACATATATTCAGACATTATAAAAATTAAGTACGAATCAAATAAATAAAAAATAAACCATTCTTTAAAATTTTATAAAATTTTAATTTGAGAAAGAAATCTCATTTATTTATATAAATGGCACACGTGCATTTCATTTGTAAAAAGCTTCTTTTTGTTCTCAATCCTTTATTATCCTTTATTATGGTTAACATTGTAGATATATAATAAAGTTTCTCTAGTTGCTTTACCGATTTTTAATAAAAATATCTTACAGATTGAAATGTCGCATGTTTTTTACACGGAAGTATCGATGATGACAGACACCTTGGACAAAATGAACAAATTGATACAGCCTAAGTATCGTTTGAGCGGAAAAGGCATGTACGTGCAAGAAGACAATCCAACTCTTTTGGTAATGGAGGATCTTGCGTCTCTCAGTTATCACATGGCTTGCCGTCATTCTGACCTCGATTTAGATCATTGTATATTAGCGTTGCGTGGATTAGCCAAATTTCATGCAACCTCTGTAGCCATATGTGAGAAGGTAAATCATTACGAATTAATGCATAATACTTTATTGCGATGACTAGAAATTCACTTCATATAATAAAATTCATGTTAATAGCATTTCCGTAAGTAATATAAAACGATGCAAGTGATATGTGAAAAATCACTTCATTTTTATTTCATTGCATAAATAATGCATACTTTAAAGCTGCTGTAAGATTTCTTCTGTACTTGATAAATGCATACAATAATCAAGATAATTAAAAATTTTATAATGCACATTAATAATACTAAAAAAACATACATACAATATATATATATATATATATATATATATATATATATATATTGTATGTATGTTTTTTTATACACACACACACACACACACACACACACACATATATATATATATATACATATATTGTAATATATATATATATATATATATATATATATATATATAGATAGAGAGAAATGTGCCTCTTTACAATTTTAATCCCACTTCTGATTGTAGCGGGACAAAGATAATACGATTAAGATACTCTTCCTCTTCACTTCTAATGTAGGGCTGACTAAAACGATGCGAACGTTGCTCCAATATTCCGATCTCAATATTTCACTTTCGATATAAACGCAAGATAATTATTCAAGAATGTCAGGATAAAAGTATGCACGCAATATGAGTTGAAAAAGCAGTAATATGTATATAGATATAAGCAAGCAATATTTCAGTGTACAAAATTATGTCAGGAAAATAACCGATATTAATAGCACGTGTATTTTGGCCGGCTGATCCGAACGACTCTCTCACGACATTGATCTGCTGCGTCACATCGCCCGGAATTTATTGATCATACGCAAATAATCACACTCAACGCCTAGGGCGCACACGATCTAACTCAAAATAAAATATAATTGTCTACAATATTAATATTTATTAATTTATTAATAATAAATTATAAAAAATTATAAATTTATTAAGATATAAATCACAAAATAAAATTGCTGCTTTAGAATAATGTATATTTAATATATTTAATTATATTGTATGTTATAGAAATATTTGTTAATCAATATTAAATAAGATTTAATATTGTATACAAAAATATTATTCTACTTTAATATCGCCTTATTTTATCGAGAATTGTGTATAGATAAACGAAACCTGTTCTTGTCATAACTCCCTAGATCTATAGTGGCAAAGAAGTAGACATTTTATACAATAAGCAGTGTCAAAACTTTTAAAATTCGCAAAATATTATTTATAATTATAAACTTAAACAGAATTTATGTAGGCAGATAGGAATGCAAAACTACATACAACAAATAGTTCAATGACAAATTTCTAACAAAGAATAACATTCAACGATAAAATTCAAAATCTTCTATTATAACTTTTATTGCAGCGCGTGTCTCTCTCTCATGGTGGTTAGTTAAAAAGATAAAATAAATAAAAATTATAAAATTTTATGTGCTTTTAACAAAAAATATGTTAACTTTTTATTTTAATTTTTAAATTCTTTTTTCAAAAGCTATATTCTACAATTTTCAAATTAATGAAAAAATTTTAACCAATTAAAAGTCGATATTTTATCAATGTGTTCTACATTAATATAAACTTTTCGAATTATAAACAATTAAAAGTAAGCCTTTTTAACATATTAGACATATGTCAACATTAGATATAGACATATCATACATTAAACATATGTCATGGACAAATAAATTACGAAATTTTATATCTTTGAATATAAATCTTAATTTAAAATTAAATTAATAAGATATTTTATAAAAAAGTTGCAACAGTTATATAATTATCTAATTATCTTAATCAGATTAACTATAAATTTATCAATTGCTATTGAAACTATCGCGTATCATAAAAATTTGTTTTATTTTATGGCTATAAATGTAGATAAAAGATGTATATTTAAAAATTTTTTTTTAATAATACTTTTATTTAGAAACCAAACCAAAAAGAAATGTATACAGGCATATCCGAGTGAAATGAGAATATTTTTTTGTAAGGGCATTAAACAATTAGCAGAGGAAATGGAAAACTGGCCAGGAATGAAAAAGTAAAGTTTGCATACACACACAAATATACAATAACATTTGTTACATCTTATCTAAGATAATGTTTTCCAATATGTTAATCATAATATAATAAAATAATATTTAAAAACAGAAAATATTAAACAAATTTAACACATTTACAAAAAGCATATATAATTATAAATATGTTGCTTAGAGAATATATTAAATGTTAATTTCAAAATTATATAACTTTTATTGATAGATACGCCGAAAAAATTGCTAAACTTGTCGACCACATATATGATATAGGAATAGATATGTGCAAATTATGCGAGAATGAGTTCAATGTTATCAATCACGGTGATTGTTGGGTGAACAATATGTTCAAATATAATGATGATGGCAAACCTATTGATCATGTTTTCGTAAGTATTATATATCATAAAAGATCACGTATTTCCTCTAAACATAAAAATTCATTGATTATTTATTATCCTTTAAATTCAGATTTAAAAGATTCGATACGTTAATTCATATAATTAAATATATATATATGTGTGTGTATATATACGTATATATACAATAAAATTATAGTTTTTAATATTGATTATTACATTACTGTAAATCTCTATATCACTTTGAACATATATTTTTATAATAAAGTTAATCGAATTCAAGTATACATCCATCACCTGTCTGTGTCACTTGCGCAAATTTTCGACCACTGCGGCTTCCTAAACAGGAATCTTGCTTTTTTCTCCGTGCACGGATTTCATTTCCAATTCAATTGCTGGGTTTTTTTTAGAGGTCAATCGAAAGAGTTGGTTTGATATTGCAGGTGGACTTTCAAATATGTTTCTACGGATCGCCAGCAATCGATCTTCTTTATTTCCTTAACACAAGTCCTTCCCAGGTCTTTAAAAATAACATGGATACTTTGTATAACGAGTATCTTGATACTTTGTCGACGACTATGAAACAATTAGATTGTAAAACGCAGCCACTTACTAAGGAGGAACTGAAGGCCAGTATGAAACAAAGGGCTTCCTTCGGAATGATAATATCAATGACGCTATTACCGCTAATAATGTCCGATAAGAATGAAACAAAAGATTTTGATGAGATTATGAGCAATGATGGCTATACTCCGGGTTATAAGAATGAGAATTATAAAAAAAATTATGATGAACAGAATACCTATGTATGATGAATTGGGCTTATTAGATATTTGACTTAATTTGTCATGATATAGGATATCATTATAAATGATATATCAGAGAGTCCTATTTTGAATTGGTCAATTAGTGACGTGATCAATCGGATGTCATCCATAATATATCAATTCATTTTTAAAGAGTGTGTAAAGAGTGTATAAATGCATTATTGTATTAATTCCATAAAAAAACAAACCTTTATTGAATGAATAAAAGAAAAAAACGTTTTAAATGTATTTTAAACATTTTTTAAATATTTTTTTTTATCAGAAAAGAAACGTATCTCTTAAAGTTCTTCAAGTGGACATTTTCAATCAATCAGAAATGTTTTCGGCTGATATTCATAGTTTGCCTCACTATTACTATATATAATTTGACACGAATTATTACTGTATATTTTGAATTTGAGTTTTATTATATTTTACTTTCTAGAACATTTTGATAATAAGATATGCAATATATGTTGTAAAACATTCAACATTCGACATAAATAAATTTATATATAGAGAACGTTGAAATAAAAATAACCATAATTTTATATTGTTATTATCATGTATTTTACATAAGAAACATTTCATTTTAAGATTAAAAATTTCCTATCATATTTCTTTAACAAAATATAAAATATATAACTTAATATTATTAATAATTTGATAATTATAAATCTTGATAGTTATAAGTTGATAGTTACAAATCTTAAGTAATTAATTTAATAATTAGTAGTTAGTATTTATTTTTTATGACACTATAAAAGTACAATAACGAACATCAAAACGGAATCACTATCCAAACAAATCAATCAATAATCTCGAAATAATTGCGAGGTAAAATAATTTTTTTAACTTTAATTTCTTATAATGTTAATATACAATATAAATCAATTTCTTACAATGTTAATATATAAATCATAGTAATCTTTATCATAAATAATATTGTTGATGATAACTAAAAGAATAATATATAGTTGCCTTTTAATTTATTCGTAGAACTTAATAATTTCGAGTTAAATATGGATTATATCCTATAAAATATTAAAAAAAAAAATTTTTTAGCGTCAGAAAAACTTTGACATCAAGATTATAAAATGCATTCTTACATTTTGATTTTATATTCAATTTTACTGCTTTGGAACGAGAACAGCAAAAAAATACAAATTTCTTACATTCTTTTACAGATAAGATAAAATACTAATATTAATAATGAATTAATTTAACTTATTTTATATATATATATATATATATATATATATATATATGTATATTTACTACGTAATTTATTAATACAACAGCACATGCATTAAATACATGCATTAAACACAGAATATCAACAAGTAGAAACTCGTAAGTTATCCATGTTTTATTTCTAATTTTTTTATTGTTATATTATGATGCAAGATTTATAAATTGTGGAAATAATTTTTTTTTCAAAAATTTAAAATATTGAAATATTTGTTTTAATTGTTAAAGCACTTGATTTGTTTTAATTGTTAAAGCACTTGATTAAAATGTTTAATTTTGATTATTATTAAAAGTATCTCTCTTTTTCTAAATTTATTTTCAATATTAATTTTCAAAGCATATTTAATCTTATTATTATAAAATTAAGATACTAATTAATATATATACGCATGTACAAAATTTTATATTTTGTTTTTTATATGATATAGATAAGACTCTTTTTGATATTCTAATAGAAATATCTCATAAAGACAAGAATCTGCAAGATGTGATACATGATAATCTAATTACGATGATATTTGGGGTATGTAAAATATTTCTATATTAATTTTAAATTAAATATTTCTATATTAATTTCTATATTAATTTCTACATTAATTTTTATATAATTATATTTGTATAAACATAATTTATTGCATTATAAAAAGTTAAAAAAGAATAGGATTAATAAGAATCGAATCGAATAAATAAATGCGATTACATTATGTAAAAATTCTCTTTAATAATAATGTCTTGATTCTTTTATGAACTATCTTTTCTCTCATCATACAAAGATAAATAATATACTGTTATAATACAATTACCAATATAGAATTATTTATTTAGTGTATAGAATAAGAAAGAAAAAAAATCGATTTTGTACTGATAACAGAATTAATAACAGATATAATTTTATCTCGGAATAAAATTTTATTTTATATTAGTATGAACAAATTATTTACTTTCATCAAACACCTTATAAAGACCTCCTTCTTAAATATTAAATAATTTATTTAAATAAAATTGTGATGTGTAGGATTTCAGCTAAGATTGTGATGCATTATATTGACTAAACGGACAGATTATTAAAAATACGCATCAATAGCATCTTAATAATATCAAAAAGGTTGCAACGTTATGTCTTATTACATTAATCACGAGTTTTAATGGGATAATAAGATTAAAGTTTTGGATGTATAAGATATTTTAAATAAGAGATTAATAATAAAAATGTTATTTATTAAATGTCAGAAAAGTAGTTTCAATGTATAAACAGATGTCAAATATTTTCTCATGCACATGTAATGATTATTTAAAATTTAACGAAAATTTAAATTAAAAATTTAAATGTTTTGCACTCTATGTCCACATATGTTTTTTCTTTCTCTTCCCATTATATATAATTTAACAGTTATTCATCTGGATTTTTTTATATACAATTTAATGGTTATTCGTCTGGATTTTTTTATATCTTAATACTAATACTTTGTAGCGTGCTACAAACTTTTTAGCGTGTTATTTACTTTTGTATGCTGAAAATAGCTTAAGATACCGTCATCCATATACAGGGTGTTGATTGTATAGCAGTATTTGGGAACGTGCGAGAGATAGCGCGTGGTAATCATATGCTAGCTACCACCTAAAAGGTGGGAGAAATTCACGAAAATATCTAAGAGAGGACCGAATATCAGGCAGTATGTGTCGATACACCTCTCAAGGCACACCATCGTCATTGTATCTATTAGCCGTTACCGAACATATACTGTAATAACTTATCATATTTAATTTATATTATATAGGAACTACTTGTATATCAGTAAACTTAGTTTTTATAATAAACTTATTGTAGTTAATTTATTTATGACATTAAATATCTCAAGACTTAAATTAATCAATAAAAAATAAGTGGTGCTTTCGTTTGAGGTGCCCCCCATCGCAGCACTCAGTAGATTCCATCTAAATAAATCAGAATTTTAATTACTCGCATGTTTAATCGATCAAATTACCAAATAGATTATTCTGCGAGAAAGAACAAAATACATTTTGATCCTTCGAGTCGGATGTGCGGATTGGGTGATCGCCGCGAACGATTTATTGCAATACCAGCTATGTGTTAGTCTAGCAAACGAAGAATTATTAATAACAAGGTGATTTTCTTTTGAACAATATAACTTTTGTTTTGTGAACATTCTAGAATATTTTGAAATATTAACGTTAGCTGTGTTATGGTCGATCGACCTTCGGAGCTGTGTTATGGTCAATCGACCTTCCCGTGCCCGCGTGATATCGGCGTTGTGACTAATGTTTTTTTTGTGTGGTCGCTCAGAAATTGCGTCGATACAAGAGCACAGAGTGAAGTTATTAAGGTTATTAAGCACAATAAAATCAAGATGCAAAATGAGTATCGACACTCTTCACAAGTAAAGGAGATATCTAAAAGCGAAATTGACTAACATTAACAATTTCAGCAAGGCCAAGGAGGATGTTGAGACAGTACCGGAAGAAGTAATAGCGCGACTTCAAGCTACAGAGGAGATATATATCAAATTTCAAGAGGTGTTACAGCGACAGAATGATGAGCGAGGAATGAAATGGAGGACTCCGAGTTTGACGAAAGATATTACAGCATAAAGGCTGAGTTATTACAGTTATTGGAAAAGCTTAAGCCAGCCTCAGCAAACCGTCGGGCGACAGCGCAGGCGGCCCGACCAATGATGCGACGATGAAGCGATTTCTAGAGCAGCAGGCAATTTTAATATAAAAATTAACGGAGCGTAATGACAATGAGCTAGTTCGAACGATGGAGCAACAAAGTCAATTGTTGGAAAGATTTGAACACGAGATCGAGCACGTCCGTACATGAGACTCAAGTAAAATTGTCATTGATCAAGTTGCCGACATTTGACGGAAATGAGGAATGGAAGAGATACTCGGACACTTTTAAAACCTTGATGATAGCGAATCATCGGGTGTGCAAAAATATCTAGTTGGATCTCTAAGTGGCTCAGCGGCAAAGGTTATTGAGGCGATCGATATTTCCGAAAACAATTACGTCATCGCCTGGGAATTGTTAAAAAAAGAGGTGAGAGAGGAATAAAATGACGATGAGAGAGGAATAAAAAGGCGGCACATACAATGTCTAATGGACGAGTTGCCAAAAATAAGACAAGAATCTGCAAGTGCAATTCACTTGTAGATCATATGCAGAAGCATTTAAGAGTGCTGCAATCAATGAAACTTCCCACAGAAGCGTGGGGAGATCTATTTATATACATAATCGAGAAACATTTGGACGATGCTACTAGATGTCGGTAGGAAGAGCACATCAAGAGCATGGAAGCTGCCACGACGAGCACTATGATTGAGTTTTTGCAGCGGCATAGCCAGCTATTGCAACGATCGGCTGTGGATGACAACAATAACAGAGGATATTTACGACAACTAATCGGATCTCTGATCGGACTGAGCAGTGGTACTCAATAGACTTCCTAAATTTTCCTAGATTAATCCGAATCAATGATGTATTTCTGAAGTAATCGAATTAGATTAACAATCAAAAGAATTTGCGGTCGAGCTGATTGGAAAAATTGTGAAAAACATTATAAGAAAATATAGAAGGTACTTTATTATTCTTTTAATTAATATATCTTTATTTATCAAATATCTATTAATAAACAAATATATTATACTGGAATAAGATGTTTTCTATAAAATAAGAATAACTCTTAACCTCGCTTTATTTTAATCATTAATACAAGAATTAAAAGAAATATATTTTATAAATAAGTAATTTATAAATAACGGAAAAAGCGAAAGATTAATAAATCTACAGAAAATAAAGAGTAAAGACAAAATGTTCGTCTAAGGTGGTTTACTTTCTGTATTTAAGTTTCGATTGAAATTTATTATATTATATCATTTATTATATCAATGTTAGTTTTAACTTTAATATACAGAATTTTTAGTGCGGTTTCTACTTTCATTTTCTAGATCATTTATGTTAATAACTCACGTTGTCTACTTGATTACTGGACTTCATAATGTGTATCTTTCTATGTAGAAAAATCTTTCTATGTTAAATGTATTAAACTATTACATTGTTTTATCATATAATTGTTATCGTGCAAACTAACTCTTCATCACACTGAAAGGTTTAGATATAAACTGAAATGTATGTTTTCTAAATTTATATATATAAATTTTTAATTATAATAAATTATTGAAACGGACATCTTGTCACAACTCTTTTTGCTTTTCATTTTCTACTGTTTAATAAATAATCTGAATTCTAGGAAAGTCTAAAAGTATAATGAACCCACAAAATGAAGAGAATGATATTGAACAAACTCAATTTGTATAATATATATATATATATATATATATATATATATATTATACAATTATTTTTAAATTATTAATGTATATAATAATTGATGATTTGATAAGGTTGGGACTATGTATATTTTTAATAAATTACTGATATATATTATTTATATTCTTTGCAACATTATATTGCAACATTATATATACATATATAACATTATTAGACTATTTTAATAATTTTGTTCTTTAGAGAAAACTACAGATATCAATGGAATAATCAAACTACAAAACTTTTAATAGAAGAAGTTAGAAATCATATAAAATTATTAAACAATAAAAATTATATGCAAAAAAGAGTATGGAAAATTATAGCAAATAACTTCAATGAAAGAGGATATAACGTAACCGAGGAACAATGTTGTGTCAAGTGGAAGAATTTAAAGCGAAAATATATATGTGTACGAGATCTTAATAATCAAACTGGTGGAGCTACACAAACATGGGAATATTTTAAGATAATTGATGATTTTATCAACATGAAACCTGAAGTAGCAGCTTTATCAATTGCTTCCAGTACACATGGATTTAGAACACGGTCTTACATACAGGTCTGGAAACTCCGGTGGTGGGAGAGGTCTCACTTAGTGTGTCCGTTTTTCGAGAGTTCATGGCTTGCCTGCTAGGTTCGCTGCGATCTAGAAGTCGCATACAAGCGAGAGAGACAGAGATAAAAGGCAATAATCGGTCTCTCTCTAACATA